>NW_021024659.1:707573-743612 GCF_004153795.1 Camellia sinensis | reverse complement strand
AGTCTGGTTTAAATACCCAGGGGTATATCCTCGGCTTGAAATCTGTATGGCAGCCCCATAGATTGAGATAGCATGTGTATGCACCTCAATTCTAGAGACTGAATCAACCTAGTCTGTCACGCTGTTGGAGAATAAGGAAAGCTGCGACCATAGTTAGGGAGAAAAGTAGTACCTGCAGTTCAACCAAGAAGAAGCGAAAGATCCCCAGCAGCATGAGGTAAGTCATTGCCAATTGCCTCTGTAAGATAGCTTTACCTCTTAGCTATTACATTGCATTTTAGCCAATACATTACAGTGCATTGCATGAATCCTCAATTTTCAAACCGGCTTCGCGTAGTATATAAGTCCAATCTTCAAACCGGCTTCGCTTAGCGTATAAGTCCAATTTCCAAACCGGCTTCGCGTAGCGTATAAGTCCAATCTTTAAACCGGCTTCGCGTAGCGCGTAAGTCCAATTTTCAAACCGGCTTCGCGTAGCGTATAAGTCCAATCTTCAAACCGGCTTCGCTTAGCGTATAAGTCCAATTTCCAAACGGGCTTCGCGTAGCGTATAAGTCCAATTTTCAAACCGGCTTCGCGTAGCGTATAAGTCCAATTTTCAAACTGGCTTCGCTTAGCGTATAAGTCCAATTATCAAAATATTTTTGCATATCATTTTGCATCCTACCCCTGAACTACGCTAGTTTGATTCCTTGTAAAGGGATACGTAGGCAGCCTGCGGGCGCAACCATTTATTTATCTGTATTTTGTTTGTTTGTCCAAGTCTTCGGCCTTGTCAAAAATGGGTCGTCTCTGGGCTTTGACATTCACTCCCGTCACTTCTTGACTTCCGAGTTCTGTCAAAGAGGGGCAACTGTAGACACCCCATTTTTTACTACCTTTAAGACTTGGACGTGACTGATGGTTTACTTGGTGGGTGCAATTTCTTCGGCAAAGAGAGAGTCAAATCTCAACTTCATACCCCTGTTCTGGACCAAAACAATCTTGATCAAAAGATTTTAGTCTTAAAACCCTCTCTCTCAAAAACGTTTTTGAAATAAAGTTCCTACATTGTTCTGACGCTCGTATTTTGTTAAAAGTTGCGCTTTTCGGTAAACCGAGCAAGGACAAAGTGGAAATGAATGAAGGAGAGATAAAATCTTTGAAAAATCTTTCAAAATACCTTACTTAGGGGTTTGAAGTTGAAGAAAAGAGGAGAAGAGGGAAGAAGTCCAGTTGGGGAAGAAAATGGGCATGAATCGTTAAGAGAGAATTGAACAGCCCTCGCCGAATCGGGCCTATTCATTCACATACTTGGAATCAAGCTATAAGGCCACCACCGTTGGAAAGCTTACTCCCGGGGCCTCATTTTTCACTCAAGAATCTCCTAAATCCAATTCCGGATACGGGAGATATGGTTGATTGAAGTAGGGCATCACTCCGACTGGGACCGAATCTGCACGGCTTCACGGAAACGGGCATAACTTTTTCCAAAGGAAGAATTTTAATGCAAGGTTTGTTCCATTGTAAAGCTAACTTCCGGGGCTTCAATTTCGAAACTTGAATGGCCACCATTGGACTTCCCAATCAGCCACCGGCCACATTTCTTCCCGAAAGCCCTTTTTTTTTTCCTGAAAAGTAGCAGGCCGGCCAGAAAAGTCAGAAAAAGTAGCCGGCCGGCCACATTTTTCTGGTGGATGATCTTTTTTGCCCATTTAAACTAGCCGGCCATGATCCTTGTCCCAAGTACATTCTAGCCATGTATTTTGTTTTACACTTCACCCATGTCCGAGGGTTTGGCCCTTTTGGGGGGGAACTTGATTCATTTCCCTCCATTTTTTCCCCCCATTTTTTCCCCTCTTTTTGCCTCTATAAACCAGCCTCCAGCTCTGGTTTTAAGGGTTACAAAAAATTGCTTTAGGCTCTTGCATTACATCTCTCTCCCTCTCTACTCCAAGCACCAAAATCCTTCAAACCCTACACCATTTTACACTGCACCTCATAGCACCACATCCCCATCTTCCATTCCAGCAGGTTGAAGCTGATTTCCAAAGGTGAAGGACTCCCAAACTTGGCTCAAAGGTTGTTGGAGTATTGGTCTACAAGGGTGAGTCACTCTCTTCCCTTTTCTAGCCTTCTTTTGCATGCTTTCTAAGCCACACTTGCTTGCTGTTTTGGGCTCCGACCCTAACTGGAACTAGGCTTATTTTGAGCTATTTTTCATGTTTGTTTAAGGGCCTCTCACTGTTTGAGGCCTCCTTGTTGCACTAGCTTCATTGCCTCCCTTGTATGCCATTTTCTTGTGTAGTATTTTTGACCAATGTATAAATTGTTTTGAGGCATGTCATAAACTGTAAAGTGGATTATTTTGAGCCCTTATTCAATGTTGTTGAAGGGCTCATCACTGTTTGAGGCTTCTATCTTCCACTTGCCTTTATATCCCTTTTTTGGCTCCATTTTTGCATGATTTGTTAGCCTCTTGTGCTTCTGTTTTTGGACTCTGGTCAGAACTAAAAATGGCCTTATTTTGACCCCCTCTTCATGTTTCATTAAGGGTATTTTACTGTTTGAGGCATCCTTTTTGTACTTTGTGTTATAGCTCTCTTTTTGGCCTCGTCTTGCATAGTATTTTGAGCATGCTTGTGCACTGTTTTTGGCTCGGCCACCAACTGAAAAATGCCATGTTTTGGGTCCCTCTTCAACATTTTTGAAGGACCCTCAGCTTTTTGGGGCCAGCAGCTGTGACTTGCTTCATTACCTCTCTTTCGGGGGCCATTTTTGCATGTTAACTTAGCCCCATTTGTGTTCATTGTTTGGCCTTGCTTAAAACTGTAAACATGCTTGTTTTGGGGCTTCCTTGAATCTGTCTTCACATGTCATGATCAAATAATGCATGCTTGATGTAGCTACAAGTCATTTCATATGCTTAATCATGCATTTCGGGACCATTTCATGCATCGGGTGCTATATTGTCATGATTCGGGGCTGTTTTGGGTCATATTTCGCTTCTAAAATTTGCATGTTTGCATATCATATTTCATGCCTTTCCATGTCTTGTTAAAGTGGCATTCGGTGCCTTAGGGTCGGTCCTCGGTTTGCGTGCATGCGTGCACGCATCTCGAGTGTCTCATTTTCATCTCATGGCCTCTTATGTGAGTGTGGCTGAGGTCCACTCATGTTGGTGTAAGTCTATTATGCATTGTGTATGCCATTTCATTTCATAGCATTGCGTATGCTAGGTTGTATGTTAGCGCATTGTGTATGCCATGTTATCTCGTGCATCGTGTATGCCATTTCATAGCATTGTGTATGTTAGGTTGTATCTTAGTTGCATTTCATGCATATCATGCATATTGCATCGTGCTTGGGATAGGTGTTAGCCCGAGCACGGGAAACGAGGGACGTTTCGTACTACGAGTGACGGAACGTGTCTCAATTCCCAGTCACCGACACTCCGGATTATCCATGATGGAGTTTAGGTTTTGTTGTGTTTATATGTGCATTCATTTCATATTGAGTCGTGCAATTCGACTCCTCGGCCATCATGCATCGAGATGCGTGATTGGTGGCACGAGGATCGAGGCATGCATACATCTGTGAAAATACATTGCTATGCCCCTCTCTTGCTCTCTGTTGCAGCAAATCAAGAATCAGCAGTCTTCCGGGGCTTGGCACACTTTCCAAGAAATCATTGCAAAACAGAGGCTAATTGGGGCATCCCAGTGGATTTCCGCGCAAGGCAGCCCAAACATACATCATTCATCAGAGTCAGGGCAGTCCCTGGCTTGCATGCCAGTTCATAGCTTTCCTAGATTAATTTGTAAATTAATTAGGATTTTTGTAATTATTCGGGACTGCATTATTTATTCATTTGGGAATGTATATTATTTTATTCGGACCCTCTGCGCGAGGGCAATGTTATAATAAGTGTGCGTGTGTGTGATGTATGTCTTCCAACCCCACGTCTTTCTTCCTTTTATTTACCAGCTTATAATGGTTAGAGTAGGGCATGTTTCAATTAGCATACAGTATGGCAGCATGTTTACATCATTCATCTGTTTTGCATGCACCGGGCTCGGCGCATCATACTAACTGCATTGTACTTTCAATTTCAAGTTGAATACTTGTTAGCTGTTGCAACTCATTATGCCATGTTTAGAATAGCCGAGCCTGCTATAGTTGCACTTTCATGTTGTTGCATAGGGCATTCTGATAAGATTTAGATCATGCATGGATTTCTAACAGCTTTGTTTTGCTTGGATACTCGGAAGTTTTTATGCTTTAGCATCTTGCAATGCGTGTGATGACTGCCATGAATAGCATGTTTACCATGAGGCTATATGCTTATGCTGATGATAACTACCTGAATGCCTGTGGGTGAGTTGGGGTATTTGAATTGTGAACAATTCATCAAATGTGTGTTTTAAGCCCACTAAATAGTGGCAAACAATCATGTTTTCTAAGCCCACCGAGGGTGAAAAATCCACGTCTTTAGCCTACTTGCGGGTAGTACCATATCAAAACCATTTTCAAACAAACAAACATGAAATGTTTTATTCCAATTAAGGCGATCCAGTCTATACTTTTGTGTGTGCGCATCACATAGTAAATCTAGGCTAATAACCGGAATAAGAACACACAATGTTTTTCAAAAATAGATATCATGGTTAGTAGAGGCCGATCTTTGATCGGGCGAGCGGGGGTGCTCACGAAGTGACCTTCCCCAATCGTACCCAAGTTCCCGAGCCAAGGCAACTTTGGTGATGACGGACACGTGGCCTTAGGCAAACGAGTCAGGGTTTCCTAAATTTCCCCAAAATAAAATATTTAGGTGGCGACTCTGTATATGGCAAAGCAGTCCATGTTTGGCATTTCTTTCAAAAATCTGTTTTCTCAAAACGATTTGCCGGATTTGGACTCTTTGGTTCAGACTTAGAACCGTGACATTTGAGTCCTGAACTGTAGTGAGCCCAATATCGAGCGGAACGGGGGACTCGTTCCTCTCCCGGGGCGTTCGGGGGACATCTACACCCTCACTATTTTTCTAATACCATCTCCCCAACCTCCATCTCAATCCCCTCCACAACCTCCATGTATATCACTTCCACCATCCTAATCCCCTCCCCAACTCTACAAACAAACACAACACTAAATAACGCCTCCACCACCCTAATCCCCTTCCATCTACATAACCCAAAACAAACGGGCCCTCAGTATATATCATTTATAAAAAAAAAATTAGGTCAATCAAATAATTATTACTTTTTCATTTTATTGTATTTGTCTCCAACAAATTGAACGATAATTATGTTTTAAAAAATAGACCATATTTTTTTTAAGGGTGAATTACACTAACAATTTTTGTAGTTTAGAACTTGTATCACTTTGGTCCTTGATTTTTCAATTGTGATACATTTGATCCTAAATTTTGAAACTTGTTTCAAATAAGGACAATCAAAAATATTTTCTTTGCAAACGGTCTATTCTAAGGACAAAGTTGTCACACAACTTATCTTGTATTGGTTAACTTATATGTTATTTGAAACGTAATGATATTTTTTTTAATGAATAATGTTGGAACTTTTTAATTATAAAGTTTTGTTTGGTTTGATTTTCAAATTTTTTTTCTAAGAAAAAAAAATTAAATTGGTGAAAAAAATTAAAAACACGTAATTTTTATATAATTTTATCTTTTGGGAGGGTATAAATAATTTTTTTTATTTATTGTCGTTAAATTACTTTCTATTTTTTCAAAAGTCAAACGTGACGACAACTTTGATGTCATTATTAAACCAATCCATTAAGCAAAAAAAAATTTAAACTAAAAATATTTTATATATTAAACATATCGATTATACATTAAAAGCGTAATAACCATTCATTACATGATAACTATCAAAAAATATCTATTAACAATAAATACAATCATCTATTACATGATAATCATTTAAAAACATCAACAAAAATAGCCACTCATTACATGATCATTATCCAAACACATACTAAAAATTAATTCGGTAAAAAAATAAAAATGTAAAAGATTTATCATTTTTATATAATTTTATCTTTGGTGGGTATAAATAATTTTTAAAAATTCAAAAATAATTTTTTGACATTTATTTTTGTCAAACTAGTTTATATTTTATTAAATTGATGACTTTGCTCTTGAAATAGAGTAACAATATCTTCAATTGTCTTTATTTGGAACGAGATTCAAAATTCAAGGTCAAATGTATCACAATTAAAAGGTCAGATACCAAGGTGACAGAAGTCCCAAACGACAGGGATCGTTAGTGTAATTCACCCTTTTTTTAAAGAAAAAGAGAATATGGAAGTTCCAAATCAATAGATTTTTTTTTAAAAAAAAAAGAATTTCATTTACAACATTTAATCAAAATTTTAAACCAACTAGGCTTAGCCTAGCTGGCTATCATGACTCTCTTAAGGGTTGAGTATTAAGGGAAAGGTTATGGATTCAACCTTTCCTAAGGAGAGTTGAATTAGGTGGGAGTGTAGAGGCTAACTCTTATAAATATTAATTTAACAACTAACAATCGACTTTCGCCGATTAAAAAAAAAATCAAAATTTTATTAAGCGAGTAGAGTATAGAGTGTGAAAAATCTAGAAATCCGCTAGATATTGATTTGTGATTATGTATCAATTTAAAGTAATAAAACAATGCCAATCAAGACAAATCGACACAACAATTTTAACGTGAAAAAACCACAATTGGAGCACCTCCAATTGTGATAAAAAACCACGGGCAACAGCCACAAAACAATCCACTAAGAAGATATAAAGGAATTACACAGGTATACTCTCAATTACCTAGCGAATCCACGCCCAAATTAAACCAACCCCTATGTGTCTCTTCCAATCCCGTCTTCACCTCGGAATTGTCTTGACGATGAGTCACTCCAAAATCCACCAAAGCTTCAGGCTCAAATTCTTTGATTCTTCAGAATCCACCGAAGAATAACTCTCTCTTTTGTATAGAATGAACAAACGAACCTTTGATGTATTCTTCTTAACCCATGAGTTGAATACTCAATTAAACATCAAAGAAAATTAGCAAAATATCTCCAGATATAAACCTTAATATCCAAAAAGAAGATCTGGAGAAGTAATCCCAAAATCTGACAGAAACACGTACTTATAGAAATCTGGGACTGCGAAGCTCACTCGAGCGAAGACTCTCTTGCTCGAGCGAGGAACCAAAAACGCGTGTTTTCCATAAGTGGCTTCGCTCGAGCCAAACAACTTGCGCTCGAGCGTAAAATCATCCTTCTCAGGTTTTTTGCCAAACGCAGCTTTCGCTCGAACGAGAACTCCTTCGCTCGAGCGAGCAAGGGCAGACAGGCAACTTCGAAAGCAATTTTGCATTTTGCTTCAGGGGCGCTGCCCCTCGACCCCACCTGGGCACTGCCCCTGTAATAACCCTCACGCTATCCTCACCATACTTATATGCATTCATGAGATTCTGTCTTGTAAACTTGCATTTCGAGTCTTGCCCTTGCTCGTTTAAGTGTTACAACACGTTTTGAACCTTGCTTGGTGTGAGTTTAGCCGAGGTCGTCTTTAGTCTAGAACTTCCTTGGAAACCACTTTGTTTGATCTCTAACTTCGCCTTGACATACTGGCCGAGATGTCATTATCTAGGCCGAGGTGTTCATCACCAAGGCCGAGATGTGAATTATCTGGGCCGAGATGTTACCTTTACACCCAAACGATCCTATCTCGGAATGGTATGACCTAGACCGAGGTGTGGCACATCTAGGCCAAGGTGTGGCACAGCTTAGTCAAGTGTTGTCCTTCCTAGCCGAGGTCATTGTTCTCTTCTTGCCGATGTCTTGTTCTTAGCCGAGATCATTACTCGCCAAAGTGTCCATGCCGTCTTGCTCGTTGAACACACTTTGTCATAGTTTTGTCTTGTCACTCAGCCACCTTTCTGTGTAGCACCAACCAGCCGCTGCCACGTGCCTTTGTAGAGGGTTAAGTCAGCCAGCAGACTTAGAAATGTATCATTTGTTATACATCTTTGTTGGTGAAGAGAGAGAAGCTCTAAAAGAAGTTTAGAGTGAGAGAGTGAGTTCGAGCTTGATTCCTAGAGATCAAACCATTAGATTCGCATATTGACGTTAGATTCTTGATCTACTCTTGTCATTCTTATTGATCATCTAGCTGCATTGCATGATCAAACCCGTTTTGCATGTCATGCATCGATTTAAAGTTGGTTTCGGAAAGAGAAAAATGGTGTCCATGTGTTCTTGAAAGAAAAGCCTTGTTTGATCTGAAACCTTGCATTAAGCTTCGTGTTTTTGTGTTTGTCCTCATTAGATCCTCGAATGTGGGTACCCAGGTCCATGTTTTTGAACTCATAGCATGAAATCTCAGATTTTGTAATAGCAAATCACGATCTTTGCATTCATCTCCCTCATGTGCATATTCTTCATGTTCTTCAAGAAAATGGGAAACCCAGACTTTTCCGACTTCACTCCTTTGAATGTGACCATCGAGGCCACACCTCGGCCAGAGGATGCAGAACCTCGGCCTAGACCTGGTAGTCGCCCAGCCTGTGTTTCTGAAATAAAGAATTATGTTTGTCTTGATTTGACTTAATCTCGGGGAATACCGAGATCATTTGCATGCATGTGTAACTTGCTTGAAAGTGCATCCAATAGACTTTGCCATGTGTTTGTAGGGTTTGGACTTGCCTCGACCCCGACGTTTGAAGAACTAAGTAAGTGCTATTTTTAATAAAGCTATGTTATAATGCTTTGATAAAGTCTTGTTTTGCTTCGCCTTGGAAAGTACTTGTAAGCATGAATGGTTATTCCTAATTGGAAATATACACATATCTTGTTTTGATGACATCCTCGGAAAGTCCGTACGTGCTAAGGGACTATAAGCACTTGTAGCACAGAATTTGAAAGTCCGTACGTGCTAAGGGACTATAAGCACTTGTAGCACAAAGTTTGAAAGTCCGTACGTGCTAAGGGACTATAAGCACTTGTAGCACAAAGTTTGGAAGTCTGTACGTGCTAGGGGACTCTAAGCATTAGTAGCACAAGTCCTTAGTGTCTGGGGACTATAATGCAACGACACCATTGAATTGAGATATCTCCCTTGTCTTGCCTTGTTTGCCACTGACTGTTTACCGAGTGGGTTTTGTTTGCCGAGATGTCATCACTTGTATTATAATGATGTTAGTAAGCATCCTTGAAACTTGACAGATTTGCTAGATGGACTTGGTTCATCCCTTGACTTGCATTATTATGTTATGTATTGTTTGATAAAGATCTTGAATACCAGTCATGAAAACCCCTTTATTTCTAATACCATTCACTGAGTATCCAAGCTCACCCTCTCTATATATATGTAGGTGATGAGCAGGAAGGCGGTGACGCCTAGGTGTGACTCGCAAGCTTGTTTTGGGTTTTGTTATGCCGGCTTAACTTGTGTTCACATCTGCAGTCTTGAAAATCATGCTTCTCGGCTTATAATGCTTGTTATGTACACATGTCGGCTGGAGAAGCCTTTTGATCAAGATGTAAAATGTATTTTGTACTTTCTTGTATTTTTGTATCCAAGTTGTTATATTATATAAAGTTGTATGCCATTCCATGTAACTTACGCACTGCTCTTATGGATCACTTGTATTTTAAGATTATTGCTTCCGCACTTGTGAGCCCTATATATAATTATACTCTGTTAGTGTGTGAATTTTGAAAGATGGCCTTCGGTAATCTCAGATTACTGGCCATCACGGCACTAAACTACTAGGGGCGGTTTGGGGTCGTGACAGATTGGTATCAGAGCACGCATTCCTTATAGTGCATTATTCGCACACTTTGAGTCCTAAAGAGCATAGGATGTCCCTTAGAATGATTTTAGGACTGCATCATGTTGCTTGTTACTTGACAAGGTGTGCATTATCTCGGCATAACCATTTGTTATTTGCATACGTGATTCTTGGCTCAGTTTGTTTTAAGGTTGCATTTTTGCCTACTCATAGCATCATGAGGAGAGGTAGACCATCAGTTGGCTGAGATCAGTCAGAGGATAGATTGGACAGATTGGAAAGACTGGTTGAAGGTTTAACCCATGAGTTGAGGCAGATAAGACAACAGAATGCAAGCGCTACATCTACCCCGGCCGAACAGACGGATGGCCGACATGCAGCTCCACCTCTTCCAGTGCCCCAAGTGCCTCTACAGCCAGCCTTGTATGGGGAGGAGACGATGACTTTAATCAAAGAGTTCAAGAAGATGAACCCACCAAGATTCGCAGGGGGCATAGAACCGATGAAGGACGAGGCGTGGGTTTTAGAAATGGAAAAGTTGTTCGAAATCTTTCCTAGCACCGACCCTCAGAAGGTGACATTAGCAGCATTCACATTAGACGACGACGCTCGAAGGTGGTGGATGATGATCCAGGAGGCTAATCCTGGTTTAACTTGGGCTAGATTTTTAGAACTGTTTTACAACAAGCATTTTTCGCTTAGCGTTCGAGATCGCAAGACCACGGAGTTCCAGACTCTGACATAAGGCAGCAGAACAATGGCAGAGTACGACCGTGCCTTCACCGAATTGGCGAGATATGCGCCTCATATGGTCAGTAATGAGTATAGAAAATCCAGGAAGTTTGAAAGTGGACTGCATGGACCAATTCAAGATCGGGTCAACATGCTCAATATGCCGACTTACGCCGAGGTGTTGGACAAAGCCATCTTGGCGGAAGCCAACTTAAACCGATATCAAAGTTCATGAGAGAGTCAGAGGAAGAGACAGAATTATGAAGGTCGTCGGATGCCGTTTAATGCCAAGAAGAAAGCGAATGTGGGCAGTTCCAGCAACTCAGATCGGGATGGAAATACTAAGCCGATTTCGGAGTTTGCCGTTGGGCATCAGGAGCCTGTTTTGAATGTGGCGAAATGGGTCACCGCGTGAAAGACTGTCCGAAGGCAAGGATTGATGATGGTAAGAAGAATGGAAGTACCTTGGGCTTCGCACAGAGAAATAACATCGGAAGGGCCCAGACGAGACAGGGCAGAGTTTTTGCATTGGTACCAGGAGACACCACAAATGCCGAGACAGTAGTGTCAGGTATACTCTCAATCTGCTCTCAAGATGCATACATATTGATTGATTCAGGATCTACGCATTCATTTATATCTGTTAAGTTTGCTGAGAAGTTAAATAGAGAACAAGAACCCCTCGACTATGTATTATATGTGGCCACTCCATCTGGGAGAACTATGATTGTTGCATCCATTTTTAGGGCGTGTACTGTTGTGATTGAGGGTGTGGAATTGCTAGTTGATTTGATGCCGTTAAACATGACTCACTTCGATGTCATACTGGGGATGGACTGGTTGGTGGCGAATCACGCCTCTATTAACTGTGTTTCGAAAAATGTTACATTGAAACCCCCAAACCAAGCCGAAGTTGTTTTCCAGGGTAAAGGAGTGGTACCCCTACCTTACCTAATCTCATCCATGAAAGCCTATAAATTGATCCAAAAAGGGTGCCGAGGTTATCCATGTAGCATACTGAGTGATTTGGAAGGAAGTATAGAGTTAGCCGACATACCAGTTGTTAAGGAATTTCCCGACGTCTTTCCAAATGAGCTGCCTGGCCACTTAGTCGATAGAGAAATAGAGTTTACCGTGGACCTCATGTCGGGAACGCAACCTATCTCCAAAACACCCTATAGGATGGCCCTTGCTGAACTTAGAGAACTGAAATTACAGTTACAAGAATTGTTGGATAAGGGATTCGTTAGGCAAAGCACTTCACTATGGGGAGCACCCATTTTGTTTGTTAAGAAGAAGGATGGCACCCTTCGCCTTTGCATTGATTACAGAGAACTTAATAAGGTGACTATCAAGAACAAGTACCCATTGCCTAGGATTGACGACTTGCTTGATCAGTTACAAGGGGCACGAGTCTTCTCCAAGATTGACCTTAGGTCGGGCTACCACCAGCTGAAGGTTAAAGCTGATGATATTGAGAAGACTGCTTTTCGGACAAGGTATGGCCACTACGAATTTTTGGTAATGCCTTTCAGAGTGACCAATGCTCCTGCAGCATTCATGGACCTGATGAACAGAGTCTTTAAGCCGTATCTAGATGAGTTCGTAGTTGTTTTTATTGACGACATATTGATCTATTCCAAGAGTACAATTGAGCACGAGAATCATTTGAGACTTGCCCTACAAATCTTGAGAGACAAGAAGCTGTACGCCAAGTTGAGCAAGTGCGAGTTTTGGCTTCTCAGCATTTCATTTTTAGGGCATGTGATTAATGAAGAGGGTATATCAGTTGATCCCAGTAAGATTGAAGCCATTGTGAATTGGCTGACGCCGACCAACGTGTCCGAGGTTCGTAGTTTTCTGGGCTTGGCAGGTTATTACAGAAAGTTTGTGAAGGACTTCTCAAGGATAGCAGTACCATTGACACAACTAACTAAGAAGGGAACAGCATATGAATGGACCAATAATAGAGAATCAGTCTTCCAAGAGTTGAAGACGAGGTTAGTTACGGCACCAGTTCTTGTACTCCCGTCAGGTAACGAGGAATTTCAGATTTTCAGCGATGCTTCACATAAGGGTTTGGGTTGTGTGTTAATGCAAGGGGGCAGAGTCATAGCATATACATCTCGTCAGTTGAAACTTCATGAGAAGAACTATCCAACCCATGATCTAGAGCTAGCAGCCGTGGTGTTTGCTTTGAAGATTTGGCGTCACTACTTGTATGGAGCCTCTTGCCAAGTTTTTACAGATCATAAGAGTTTGAAGTATTTGTTCACCCAGAAGGAACTGAGTTTGAGGCAGAGAAGATGGCTTGAATTATTGAAGGATTACGACATGCAGATTCAGTATCACCCAGGTAAAGCAAACTCGGTAGCCGACGCCTTGAGTAGGAAGTTAGTGGGAAGTTTGGCGTGCCTAACCATGGTTTCAGTGGAGCCGACTACTATTGGAGAAGTAAAGGCAAGGCAAATGGAGGACGGATTCCTAAAGAAAGTGGCCGACGAGATTACCACCTAGCCGAGGTCGGGTTACACCCTTGAGAATGGAGTGCTTAAATTTGAAGGAAGATTGTGCGTGGCCGACGTCCCAGAATTGAAGAGAAGGATTTTGCAAGACTCTCATGGATCCAGATTTGCAGTTCATCCAGGGAACACCAAGATGTATCAAGATGTAAGGCAAACCTTTTGGTGGCCGAATATGAAAAGAGAGATAGCCAAGTTCGTGTCTCAGTGTTTGTATTGTCAACAGGTGAAAGCGGAACATCAGAGGCCGGCAGGACTTCTCTAACCTTTGCCGATTCCTGAGTGGAAATGGGAAGACATCTCCATGGACTTTGTGATTGGTTTGCCAAAGACAAAGAAAGGAATGGATTCGATCTGGGTTATAATCGACAGGTTAACTAAGTCAGCGCACTTCTTGCCGGTTAGGACTTTGTTCAATGCCGATCGACTGGCTATGTTGTATATGAATGAAATCATTAGACTTCATGGTGTGCCGATGTCCATCGTGTCAGACCGAGATCCAAAATTTGTTTCTAGATTTTGGCAAAGCTTACAAAGGGCTTTGGGGACCGAATTGAGGCTTAATACAGCTTTTCATCCGCAGACCGACTGCCAAACAGAGAGAACAATTCAAACACTTGAAGATATGCTTAGACTGTGTGTATTGGACTTCAAGGGAAGCTGGGAAGAGCATTTGCCATTAGTGGAGTTCGCTTACAACAACAGCCACCAAGCTAGCATTGGCATGGCGCCGTACGAAGCTTTGTATGGAAGGAAGTGCAGATCGCCGATGTGTTGGACTGAAGTGGGAGATAAAGCTTTGATTGGCCCTGAGTTAGTTCAGGTTACAACCGAGAAGATTAAGCTCATTCGACAAAGGATCAAGACTGCTCAGAGTCGACAGAAAAGTTATGCCGACCAGAGGAGAAGGGAGTTGGAATTTGAAATTGGGGACCATGTATTCCTGAAGGTTTCACCAATGAAAGGAGTTTCAAGATTTGGGAGGAAGGGTAAATTGGCACCCCGTTACATTGGACCGTTTGAAATTCTTGAGAAAGTTAACCCGGTTGCCTACAGACTTGCTTTACCACCGAGATTAAGTCAAGTTCATAATGTGTTTCATATCTCGATGTTGAGAAAGTATATACGGGATCGACTACACGTGATCGATCATTTCGGGATTGTGATTGATGAAGGCCTAAGCTATGAAGAAGAGCCGATACGCATCATCGATAGACAAGTGAGGCGATTGAGAAATAAGGTAATACCGATGGTGAAGATTGAATGGAAAGAGCATTGCGGCAAGGATGCTACATGGGAAATGGAAGAGGAAATGAAAGTCCGATACCCGGAGTTATTCTCGAACCAAGGTAACTCAAGTTTGGGGACCAAACTTCTTTAAGGGGGGTAGGATGTAATAACCCTCACGCTATCCTCACCATACTTATATGCATTCATGAGATTCTGTCTTGTAAACTTGCATTTCGAGTCTTGCCCTTGCTCGTTTAAGTGTTACAACACGTTTTGAACCTTGCTTGGTGTGAGTTTAGCCGAGGTCGTCTTTAGTCTAGAACTTCCTTGGAAACCACTTTGTTGGATCTCTAACTTCGCCTTGACATACTGGCCGAAATGTCATTATCTAGGCCGAGGTGTTCATCACCAAGGCCGAGATGTGAATTATCTGGGCCGAGATGTTACCTTTGCATCCAAGTGATCCTATCTCGGAGTGGTATGACCTAGACCGAGGTGTGGCACATCTAGGCCAAGGTGTGGCACAGCTTAGTCAAGTGTTGTCCTTCCTAGCCGAGGTCATTGTTCTCTGCTCGCCGATGTCTTGTTCTTAGCCGAGATCATTACTCGCCAAAGTGCCCATGCCGTCTTGCTCGTTGAACACACTTTGACATAGTTTTGTCTTGTCACTCAGCCACCTTTCTGTGTAGCACCAACCAGCCGCTGCCACGTGCCTCTGTAGAGGGTTAAGTTAGCCAGCAGACTTAGAAATGTATCATTTGCTATACATCTTTGTTGGTGAAGAGAGAGAAGCTCTAGAAGAAGTTTAGAGTGAGAGAGTGAGTTCGAGCTTGATTCCTAGAGATCAAACCATTAGATTCGCGTATTGAGGTTAGATTGTTGATCTACTCTTGTCATTCTTATTGATCATCTAGCTACATTGCATGATCAAACCCGTTTTGCATGTCATGCATCGATTTAAAGTTGGTTTCGGAAATAGAAAAATGGTGTCCATGTGTTCTTGAAAGAAAAGCCTTGTTTGATCTGAAACCTTGCATTAAGCTTCGTGTTTTTGTGTTTGTCCTCATTAGATCCTCGAATGTGGGTACCCAGGTCCATGTTTTTAAACTCATAGCATGAAATCTTAGATTTTGTAATAGCAAATCACGATCTTTGCATTCATCTCCCTCATGTGCATATTCTTCATGTTCTTCAAGAAAATGGGAAACCCAGACTTTTCCGACTTCACTCCTTTGAATGTGACCATCGAGGCCACACCTCGGCCAGAGGATGCAGAACCTCGGCCTAGACCTGGTAGTCGCCCAGCCTGTGTTTCCGAAATAAAGAATTATGTTTGTCTTGATTTGACTTAGTCTCGGGGAATACCGAGATCATTTGCATGCATGTGTAACTTGCTTGAAAGTGCATCCAATAGACTTTGCCATGTGTTTATAGGGTTTGGACTTGCCTCAACCCCGACGTTTTGAAGAACTAAGTGAGTGCTATTTTTAATAAAGCTATGTTATAATGCTTTGATAAAGTCTTGTTTTGCTTCGCCTTGGAAAGTACTTGTAAGCATGAATGGTTATTCCTAATTGGAAATATACACATATCTTGTTTTGATGACATCCTCGGAAATTCCGTACGTGCTAAGGGACTATAAGCACTTGTAGCACAGAATTTGAAAGTCCGTACGTGCTAAGGGACTATAAGCACTTGTAGCACAAAGTTTGAAAGTCCGTACGTGCTAAGGGACTATAAGCACTTGTAGCACAAAGTTTGGAAGTCTGTACGTGCTAGGGGACTCTAAGCATTAGTAGCACAAGTCCTTAGTGTCTGGGGACTATAATGCAACGACACCATTGAATTGAGATATCTCCCTTGTCTTGCCTTGTTTGCCACTGACGGTTTACCAAATGGGTTTTGTTTGCCGAGATGTCATCACTTGTATTATAATGATGTTAGTAAGCATCCTTGAAACTTGACAGATTTGCTAGATGGACTTGGTTCATCCCTTGACTTGCATTATTATGTTATGTATTGTTTGATAAAGATCTTGAATACCAGTCATGCAAACCCCTTTATTTCTTATACCATTCACTGAGTATCCAAGCTCACCCTCTCTATATATATGTAGGTGATGAGCAAGAAGGCGGTGACGCCTAGGTGTGACTCGCAAGCTTGTTTTGGGTTTTGTTATGTCGGCTTAACTTGTGTTCACGTCGGCAGTCTTGAAAATCATGCTTCTCGGCTTATAATGCTTGTTATGTACACATGTCGGCTGGAGAAGCCTTTTGATTAAGATGTAAAATGTATTTTGTACTTTCTTGTATTTTTGTATCAAAGTTGTTATATTATATAAAGTTGTATGCCATTCCATGTAACTTACGCACTGCTCTTATGGACCACTTGTATTTTAAATTTATTGCTTCCGCACTTGTGAGCCCTATATATAATTATACTCTGTTAGTGTGTGTGAATTTTGAAAGATGGCCTTCGGTAATCTCAGATTACTGGCCATCACGGCACTAAACTACTAGGGGCGGTTTGGGGTCGTGATAGTCCCGGACCCGCCAAGTGGCGCTGCCCCTTCGAACCCCGCTAGCTGACCGGGCAACTCGATCCCTGTCATAATCAGCGAAGTGGCAATCTTGAAAGTATTAACATCACGAACTTCTCTGCAATGCGTAATTCGGGTTGGATTCGCATCTAAAAACTCATAGCCTCACTGAAATAAAAAGTGCAAAAGCAAGTACAACTGAAATGAGTTTTATCAACCGGGATTGCCAAGAATAAAAACCTAACAGAGTGTAGGTTTAAAATTCGTGTATAATAGAATAGGATACAAATTAATTTTATTCACAAATTTCAATTTTAAATAAAAGTTTTGATAATTTTTTCTAAATATATAACAAAATTGAAAGATATTTTTAATCAAAGAATGGAGATGTCCTTCAAGATAACATACCAACCCCACATTGCATAATTTCTTTCTCCTTTCTTTCCTTTTTTTTTAAAAATAAATTGAAGGAAAATTCTTAAATAGTGAACAACTGAAATGAAAAAAAGAAAAAAAAATCAAACAACATCTTCAAAATCTCAAAAATGACGGGAGGAATTAGGACTAAGCCACTTACTACAAGTTTTTATGTGTGAATTTTTTTATGAGAAAATTAGTCTAAGGTCCCTCTCCCATTTTTTTGTTATGGAAGAGATCCACAAAATTATTTTTTGATGTCTAAGGTTCCTAAACATATATCAAAGAAATTTGACTCTGTGTCTCTCCTCCTGTCCTCTGCTGCTACCTTTCAACCACAACCACAACCACATGCAGGCCCCTTGAAGAAGATGTACACGTTGGGAGACTCGTATACCGACACAGGCAACATAGGCTTCGGCCCAAGTGGCTTCAATTATGTATCGAACCTCCCTTACAGCCAAAATCTATGAAGCTAACTGGAGCACGGAAAAAGCAGAGTAATATCCAATACCAATAAGCAGAGACTGTAGTTGCGGAATAATAATAAAGAAATTCATGGAAAACATTAACTGGTGGTACTTACAGCAACAATCCACTAAAACATAGATGAGATTTGAAAAGCGTTCCATGAAGGGAGGGAGGGGAGAGAGAGAGAGAGCAAACAAATCAAACCTCTTGTAGACACTACTGGAGATTGCAAAACTTGCCAACGCACTTGTTGTCGACTCTAATAAGTAATATGTTTTGAAGAAAGAAAGATCGACGGTTCCAGAGAAATTCTCTGGGTTGAGAAAATTTCTCTGGAAATATTTGTCTGGGAATTTTCTCTGGGTTGTGGAGTCCAGAGAAATTCTTTGGGTGAGAGAATCTTTGAAAATGTTTGTCTGAGAATTTCTCTAGATTTGGGGAGTCCAGAGAAATTTTGAAATTTCTCTGTGATGTGTCCAGAGAAATTTTGAAATTTCTCTGCACCGAATTTTCTCTGGATCAAAATTTTCTCTAGATCAATGTTGAGGGACCTTAGACATTATGAAAATATTGAGTGTCCTTTATACTATAAAATCTTAATACTAGGGACTTTAAAAAAAATCCCCTTTTTTTATTTTTGTGTTTTATTTGCTTAAGAAAGAAATAGATAAATTTCCAGCCATAGATCACGGCCATGGACACAGTCATTCCCATAGCAATATAAACATAACACAAAAATGTACAGCAGAAAAAATATATGGTGTAATCAAAACGATGATAATTTCATTCTGGACTATCACATCCAACTTGGAAGGTGCGTGGAAAAATAATTCTCATGACATTAGAATACATCCATAAACATTAATCAACTTCATCAATAACTTAAGAGTTATTACGACACTGCAAAATTTCTCTCTTTTCTTTCAAATTTTTTTTTCTTTTAAATAAAAATTGAAGGAAAATTCTTAAATGGAAATTGATTTTTTTTTTTATTTAAAATTTTTAACAATCAGCAAGAGGAAAAAAAGGGAAAACGAAGCTGCACTTGCAACAGTAAAACTCGAACTCAAGTATATCACACCTAATAAGGAAGCATCTCACCTTTAAGTCATTCTCTTGACCTAAAACAATTGAAATTATAAGTTTTTTGGATAGGTATTTGAAATGAAAAGTTCAAAGAAGAAGAAGCTGTTTTCTCCCCAAAAAAATTAAAAATAAAAAATAAAAATCAAAGAACACCTTCAAAACTCAAAAATAGCAAAGAAGTAATTATTAGTACCAATCCCCTAACTGCAAAATATATATATATATATATATATATTTTCTTTATTTTTTCTTTTTCCTGCTCAAGCAAGAAATAGAAATTTTATCACCCATAGATCACGGCCTCTATAAAACAATGAGTAAAATTATTTATACAAAAACATTAAGAGAAAAGTTATGCATAAACCGTTTTGTAGAACTTTTTTTGTGTGGATATTTATGATTAGTTCTTTGTTTGGAAAAAATTATTAAAAGATGATAAAGACAAATAATTTAAAAAAACAGATAATATATAGCAATCCTCAAATATTAAATAATGTAAAGAAGAAAAAAAAATTAGAAATGATGTGTTTTTTTTATTTTCTTTTTTTCCTACTCAAGCAAGAAATAGATATTTTATCACCCATAGATCACGGCCGCTGTAAAACAAAGAGTAAAATTATTTGTACAAAAACATTAAGAGAAAAGTTATGTATATACCGTTTTGTAGAACTTTTTTTGTGTGGATATTTATGATTAGTTCTTTGTTTGGAAACAATTATTAAAAAATAATAAAGACAAATAATATAAAGAAAACAGATAATATATAGCAATCCTCAAATATTAAACAACGTATAGAAGAAAAAAAAATTAGAAATGGTGTGTTTTTTTATTTTTATTTTTTTCCTTCTCAAGCAAGAAATAGATATTTTATCACCCATAGATCACGGCCGCTATAAAACAAAGAGTAAAATTATTTGTACAAAAACATTAAGAGAAAAGTTATGTATAGACCATTTTGTAGAACTTTTTGTGTGTTGATATTTATTTATTTTTTTTGATAAATACCAAAATTTATAGAAAAAGCATCAAGAAGATGCCAAGAATACAAAAACGGCTTCAAAAGCTTAACGAAACTAACAAATCAAATTCTCCACAAAATCTGTAAAAGCCAACACATCTGGATCTAATAAACCTGTCACCTAACTATATAAAACAGTAAGAAGCAGCCGCTCTAACCAAGTGATGGAATGAGTCACCCTGTGAAACACTCGCCTATATTACGCTCCAACCAAATCAATCACAGTAAACAGTGCAAGGCAAGAATCTAAGCCTTTCGATGCCTTTTCCCCACCCTCTCCCCTTCCCTTGTGTGTGGATATTTATGATTAGTTCTTTGCTTGGAAACAATTATTAAAAAATAATAAAGACAAATAATATAAAAAAAATAGATAATATATACCAATCCTCAAATATTCAAAAAAAAAAAAAATTAGAAATGGTGTTTTTTTTTTTTTCCTGCTCCAGCAAGAAATAGATATTTTGGCTTATTTTGGGAAGATGGTAAAAAGTGACTTTTTGACTTTTAACCAAGCTTTTAGCTTTTTTAGACAAATGATTTGGGAAGTTGGTAAAAAGTGACTTTTGACTTTTTTAATTAATATTTGTTTATGATGTCAAATTATAATAAAATGACTAAACTACCCCCATTTATTTCAAATATTTACAACTTCACCTATGTAACACATTTTGACCCATGAGGGGTAAAATTGTAATTTCACCGTTGGCTAAAAACCAACTTCCCAAATGAAAAAAAAAAAGCCAAAAAAGCCAACTTTTGACTTTTGCTACTAACCAAAAAAAATGGCTAAAAACTATGTTGCCAAAATAAGCCGACCCATACATCATGGCCGCTATAAAACAAATAGTATAATTATTTGTACAAAAACATTAAGAGAAAAGTTATGTATAGTCCTTTTTGTAGAACTTTTTTGTGTCTGGATATTTATGATTAGTTCTTTGTTTGGAAACAATTATTAAAAAATAATAAAGACAAATAATATAAAAAAAAAACAGATAATATACAGCAATCCTCAAATACTAAATAATGTACAGAAGAAAAAAAATTAGAAATGGTGTTTCTTGTTTTTTTTTCTTTTCTTTCCTTGCTCAAGCAAGAAATGGATACTTTATCACCCATAGATCACGGCCCTAAAAACAAAGAGTAAAATTATTTGTTAAAAAACATTAAGAGAAAAGTTATGTATAGACCGTTTTGCAGAACTTTTTTTGTGTGGATATTTATGATTAGCTCTTTCTTTGGAAATAATTATTAAAAAATAATAAAGACAGATAATATAAAGAAAAAGAAAATATATAGCAATCCTCAAATATTAAACAATGTACAAAAGAAGAAAAAAAAAATTAGAAATGGTTTTTTTTTTTCCTGCTTAAGCAAGAAATAGATATTTTATCACCCATAGATCACGGCCACTATAAAACACAGAGTAAAATTATTTGTACAAAAACATTAAGAGAAAAGTACCAATTGATATACTAACTAGTGTACTAATTGATTGTGTGGGTGATTTTCTGACCACACTGCCCGCCTAGTAATCAGCTGGAGAGTACCGGCAGAATATATGTTCAGTTAACCTGCAATAGAAAGAAAAGGCTCCGGCGGTGGCTCTTCCACCCGGGGGCACTCCGATGATCAAGTCAGTATCTCTCTCAAAGATAAATCAAGTGCTAAACTCACAAGCTTAAGCATAAAAAGGCATACCTTAGACCCATGGGGGTTCCTCTCTTTTATAGCCAACTTAATCCTGATTCCACTAGAAGCCTGACTTCTATGGACTCTCATTCAGTGCTTACTTTGGATTTCACAAGAGATAAAGATAAACTCCCTAAGAGCTTTATCCTTATCTTGGCTAAGTCTCCTCTTTACTCTAGGACTCTTGCCCCTTATCCATTTATCTCGGATTCCGATATCTTCGGAGATAACCTCGGCCTTGCAGAGATAACCTCGGCGTCACAACCAGGACACGTGGCACCTCGGCTGACACGTCGGCGTCACCTTGCCACGTGTTGGTATTCAGAAATACATCCCCACAACTGCCTCTTAGGTTCTATTACCTCGGCATTTTGAGGTAATGGAACCTATATCTGTATTTTCTTCCAGTAAATCGACTTAAAATTTGATAGCCGAGATCATCCATTTCTGTCCGACATGCTTTCCCTAAAAAATCAAGATTTTTAAGGAACTTCTCACGCGCATAAGCTGTCATGCACTTCAATTCAACCGTTTTAGCTACGCGTTTCCCTCTTACTGGTTCGTACACGTGACGCGCTTCTTAGCCACCTCTTTTCTCACGTGCGCCGTCTGATGCCCTCGTTCTTCTAGGCGTATTGATTGCTTTTGCCGCCATTTCTCTTTAATCAAAAACTTTTTTCCTTTCTTCCGTCTCTTTACTTTTTCATTCGAATCTCCTGCTCTCTCTCTAGCTTTCGAAATCTTCCATCACTCAAGCTTCCAAAGCTCTGCAACCTTCTCCGTTCACCCCTTCCGGCAAGATTTCCACCGGTCTTCTGCTCCTACAATCGTCGTAGGACGTCGGCAGATTCCTTTCCGGCTTCCCTTTCTCTGGTAAGCTACTGTTCCTTTCGTTTTCAGTTCTTGATGTTTCTTTTTCTTTTTCTTTTTTTTTGTTGTCGCCATTACTGTACTGTTTCAAGCTTTTTAATTCATAAATCGTACATCTGAATGCATTCATCCATGATTTTGCCTTTGCCTACATTTTGAAGACGCGTACTGTTTCACCACTTCTTTGCATTTTTGCCACTGTTCTTGGCCATATACTCTTGTATTTTTCATGTTCTTGATAGCCCATCCCAAATCTTGTTTCTGAAACTTTGTTTTTGTTTTCTGTTTTTTGCATCTTTTCCAGATCTGTACCTTTGATCTTCATCTTCATAGCTTTAGGTTTGGGATTTGTTTGTAGAACCCACGATTTAGGGCAAAACTGAAACATTCCTTACAAATTTCTGTAGCAGCCTAAACCTAGGTTTTTGCCGAGGTCCCATCAATAAGAAACATCTTCTTTCTGAATTTCAACCCTTCTAATTCAGGCCGATATCATGGGTACGTGGAGACATAGGGTAGATACCCCGACCAAACTTGAGTACTTTAGGCAGGAGTTCTCCATCCTTGCCGATGTCCATCTGAGATTGGCTGGGGATGATGACTCTATCATGCCTACAGAAAAATGCCATGCCCCTTCCCATTGTAGCTTTTACTGAGTGCGGACTCCGACTCCCACTCAACATCCTTTTTCGCGAGATTCTTCATTATTATAAGTTGAACCCCATGCAACTGGCAATCAATTCTTATCGAGTGATTTTTGGTATTATCGCCTTAGCTAAACAGGAAAACGTTAGGATCACCCTAGCCGATATACAGCATTGTTACACCATGTGTGCCCTTAACTTGAAAGAAAAAGGCTTCATTTATTATCTTAAGTCGAGGTCTACAGAATTCAAAATCATAGCCGACCTCCCAGACTCCAACAAGGGGGCTAGAGATGACTATCTTATTACCTCGGGAAATTGGGAGTTTGCTCCAGACGAGGACATCCATCTCTACCCTCTTCCCCGATCAGTTTTAGAGGCAAGGGTAAGAGCCCAGCATTTAGCTTTGCCTGTTTTCTTTCAAAGTCTTAAATTTTTTGTCTGTTTCTGACGTCTGTTCTTTTTGCAGCTGTTCGTCAGCCACCAAAAGATTTTCGCCAATCCTTTGTCCCTAGCAAAAACTTGAAGAGACTTCTGGATTTGCCAATTCATAAGCGAAAGGCACCCCTGCTTCTCAACTTCATCCCAACATACAAATCAGCTTTCCCCGACGTCCCCAGGAAAAAGAAGAAGAAAAGCTTATCTCCACCTTCTGTCACTACTCCGCAGATTGCATCCACATCTCGGACAGATCAGGGGTCAACTTCTGATCCGGCCGAGCAACCGTCTACTTCAATTCCATACTTGGTTCCAATTTCACAGCGCCGCCGCTGACGTTGAACGGTTTCTACTGCCGAGATGGGTCGCGCAAAACCAGTTGCGAAAGATCTTCTGGCCAGCATTCCATCATCGGTTGATGATCAACTAGCACAAACCCTTCCTCCACCTAAGCCAAAAAGAATTAAGAAGGCCCTACCAAAGGCTAAAGTTACTCATACTGAGTCTGAGGATGCTTTGCTTATATCAAAATTGGCTGAGAGCGACGAACCTCAACCCTCTACTGGGAAGAGGCGCTCTGAAACTCAGCCATCAGAATCCCTAAAATCCAAAAAGCCGAGGTCTTCTTCCGCGACGACTTCGGGGTCCAAACAGAGCGGTGCCCCTTGGACTCCAAAAATTACTTTGGAGGACAAGCCAGTCCTGTCCACTGACAGTGCCGATGATATCAATGTCGGCGTAGCACTCAGTACAGCTCTGCTTCTTCCAGGGGACTTGGAGCGAAATGCTAGCTTTAGTGAGTATGAGAATTACGCCCTAATGCTTCAGCACTCCGTTCAGGTAGATGTCTTCTAATTGGTAATTTTCCTCTTTCATACTTTGAATTTTTTTCTAATACCTCTGTCTTCTTTCAGGCCATACAGCATGCCCACTCTTTCTCAATGCAGTCCTTTGAGAATCGGCAAAAGCTGGCCGACATGAAGAGGGAGTTCTCTTCTATTCAAAAGATCAATAAGGGCCTTGAATAAAAAATGAAGAAGCTGGAGGATCAAGCCGAAGCTGCAATTAAAGCTCAGAATAATACCGAAGAGAAGGCTGAGGCGGCTGAGGCTATCAGAAAGGTGGCTGAGTCTCAAAGGAGAGAGGCCGAGGAAAAAATGGCCCAAGCTGAGAAAGAGTTTCAGGAGGCCCTGGCCACCAAAGAAGCTGAAATCAAAGACGCTGATGAAAAGGCGTATAATCAAGGCATGGCCGACGTTACTGAGGCCTATGAACTTCAAATGAAGTAGGCATGCAACAAGGGTTTCACCCTTGGTTGGATGTCTCTTCTGAAAAAACTTAATGTTCCTGATGACTCTCCATTGTGAAAGGCCGACGCCATTCCCTTGCCATTTCCTCTAGCCCCAATTCCAAGTGAAGATGTCGGCGAATCTGATGCTGAGAATGAGGCCGAGGAGGAAGAGGACGAGGCTTTGATTAGAAAATCAAAAGATGCTGATGGGGCCAAGTCCCCTCCTCAGAATGATCAAGTCCTAGACTTTGACTCAGGACGAGGAAGGTGATTTGGTTCCCATAAAAGCTGTTCCTGAGATTGCACTAGCCGACATCCCTTCTGAGGCCAAGTCGGTTGAAGAAACTCTTCAAGAAATTGACGCCGAGATAGCGGCAGAGAAGGAGGCCGAGGTCGTATCTGATCTTCAAATTCAACAATCTGGCGGAGAGGAGCGTTAGCTCTAAGTCTTCTTTGTATTTTCTTGTTTCTTTATCTTGGGGAACAATGTATGTTCTTTATATGGCCAATGTGCCCCCTTTTTTCTTTGAATGTTAATACAACGTTTTTCTTTTATTGAATGCTTGTACTCCTGTCTTCTCTTCTTTGTCTTCATATAATTCTATACTTAGAATATTCTGCATATATCGTATGTACTATTTCTTCTTTGTGCAATCTTCTCGGGATAACACACCTCCGTTATGCCACCCGATAATTTACCTCGGCAAGTACTTGTCCTGCAAATTACTTATAAGTTTCAACAAGCATAAGCATATAAAGGCCTAATTTTTAACAAGTGCTAAGCAATATATTGGCTTAACTTCAACTTGTAAATTGCTACAAATTTCAACAAGCGTTAAGCATTACTTTGGTTTAACTTCAACTTGTAAATTGCTACAAATTTCAACAAGTGAATGTAAACAATTATCTCGGCTTAACTTTAACTTGTAAATTGTTACAAATTTCAACAAGTGAAGGTAAATAATTATCTCGGCTTAACTTCAACTTGTAAATTGCTACAAATTTCAACAAGTGAAGGTAAACAATTATCTCGGCTTAACTTCAACTTGTAAATTGCTACAAATTTCAACAAGTGAAGGTAAACAATTATTTCGGCTTAACTTCAACTTGTAAATTGCTATAAATTTTAACAAACGTTAAGCATTACTGTGTGGTCGTGGGTTCGATTCCCACAGATGGCGCCAAATTGTGTGGGTGATTTTTTGACCACACTGCCCGCCTAGTAATCAGCTGGAAAGCACCGGCAGAATATATGGTTCAGCTAACCTGCAATAGAAAGAAAAGGCTCCGGCGGTGGCTCTTCCACCCGGGGGCACTCTGATGATCAAGTCAGTATATCTCTCAAAGATAAATCAAGTGCTAAACTCACAAGCTTAAGTATAAAAAGCATATCTTAGACCCATGGGGGTTCCTCTCTTTTATAGCCAACTTAATCCTGATCCCACTAGAAGCCTGACTTCTATGGACTCCCATTCAGTGCTTACTTTGGATTTCACAAGAGATAAAGATAAACTCCCTAAGAGCTTTATCCTTATCTTGGCTAAGTCTCCTCTTTACTCTAGGACTCTTGCCCCTTATCCATTTATTTCGGATTCCGATATCTTCGGAGATAACCTCGGCCTTGCAGAGATAACCTCGGCGTTACAACAGGACACGTGGCACCTCGGCTGACACGTCGGCATCACCTTGCCACGTGTTGGTATTCAGAATATACATCCCCACATTGATGATGTTGCATAATTTAAGAGGTTTTTAGAATTTGTAATGTGATTAATGAATAAAGTCAATAATAATGTCATAATTAGTGTTGGTACACTAGTTAGTATACTAATTGGTGAATCTAGTATCATCGTATGTATAGACCATTTTGTAGAATTTTTTTTTGTGTGGATATTTATGATTAGTTTTTTTGTTTGGAAACAATTATTAAAAAATAATAAAGACAAATAATATAAAATAAAAAAACAAATAATATATAGCAATCCTCAAATATTAAATAATGTGAAGAAGAAATAAAATTAGAAATGGCGTAATTAAGTCCATTAGGAAATACATCCAATAACGTCAACCTCGTCAACAAATTAGACTTCACAACTCACTTTCGATCTTGCTTTGTCCTTTGCCCCTCTCTCAGTGATTGATGTTAGATTGTTAAAATGAATCATCTTGTTTAGTTGAAATTTTGAATTCACTTTTCAAGTTTTTTGTTTTTCGGTTTTTTTTTTTTTTTTAATTCAATTTTTTTAATATTTGAAGTAAATTTTTTAATTTTTATATGCATCTAATGTAAAACACTTAAAAATGATCATTTTTGGCCATGTTTGGTTTATGTATGGGATTAGGAAATAGGGGAATAAGTTATATTTCAAGTTGTAAATTTTTTATTTTATTTTTCGTCATGGGATTATTAGATGATATTATAAATATCATTAGGTTGTTTGGTTAGGTGGGATAAAAAATGCGGTTTGATTTAAAAGATTATTTTTTATTGTTAAATGATAGAGGAAAGATAATTCGATGGGAATAATACTTATCCCATAGGAGGTGGGACTGGATAGTCCGCTATTGAGAATTAATAGTCTGATCTAGCCTGACAAACAATAGATTACGAGTAATTTGAGGACAAATTTTGAACCATGGACCTTACAACACGACAAATTAAGTCTCTCGTAATACATACGCTACGTTTATTTGTTGGAAAATAAATATTTTAAAGAAGATCCTCTCTAGCACTTTTTTTATTCAACCATCATCCAGTTGTTGAATTTGCGGCTTATTTAACATTTGAAGTTGCTAAATCAAATGTTAAATGATAGTTGGATAAAAAAAAAGTGATAGAGAGGATGTGAATTCGAGAGAGAATGGGTCATTAATTACTTATTTACCTTTTGTGTGCACGGCACATTAGATCTCTCCCGGCCCTTAGGTCATGTTTGTTTGTTGGAATATGACTTTGTTGAAAGATAAAATCGTGTTTAGTGACCATACCCTAAGTTCTCTGATCAGTGAGAGTGTGGGTAAGAAAGAATTTTCTTCCTTCTCAAAATCCAGATGAATGTGCATTTTTTTCAATATCTGCTGATTGCTTATTTACTTTTTGCGTGAAACACGATATGTTTAATCTCTCCTTACTCGTATGTATGAAAGTGAGAGAAAAGGTAGTAAGAGCAATAATAGATATAAAATTTGAAATGCACACAATTTCAAATACAAAATTTTCATATGTAGTGAGAGATGTATTAAATGTGTAGGTTTCATTTTACAACAATGTTAGAAACTCATATTTTACATTCACAAATGCATCTATAATGATGTAATAAAGGTGGTGGGGGGTCACATATAATTGAGTGTATGACCAATTAAAAACTGACACTTGTCAGATCACATCATTGTGGGTTAAACTGTGGAAGATTTTTGATTATTTCAAACATTTTCCTTCATTTTATGTATGTAGTGTTGAACATTTTATTTCAATGTCTACCTATCATTTACATTAATTTCAATTATTTTAACTTTATTTAAAATGATATCAATGTAATTGTGTTAAACTTACAAGATTTATTATATTTGCACCAAATCTTAGGAGATGTTAGTGCAATTTACCTTTGCATTTAAATAGTAGAATTCACCATATCTTATGTATGGTCTTGTTATTGGGGGAGATGATAAAAAATTAAATTAATCGGATATTAATAACTTATTTCATCAAAGCATATCTACATATAAAAAGGCAAAAAAATATGTATGTATCAAACTAAATACGAATATAATTTAATAAACGAGTTATTGATATTCAATTAATTTTATTTTTTTATAAATATATTCCTTTTAATATTTTTAAAATTTAAACGATTTAAATAATTAAAATAGAATTCGAAATGAAGTTCATAAATTGTACAACACTCACCTCTGTGCATCACGCACAGTGACAGTAAATCCTATTATTGGTCGAAAAATGCTTGGGAGCACTAATTAGTGTTCCCACTAATTAGGTGGCAGTGGGTCCCGCCATTAATGATGTGATGTTTTGGTCTTGGAGTTATATTTTTTTTATATTTTTTTTACTTTTTTAATGTATTAGTGCTATTAGTGGTGATGTTTTTAGTGGGATGAATCATTGTTGTTATTGGTCAGTGATAATTGACTACTGGACATACCACTAACCCTAGCATCGTAAAAGAAAGAATAAAGTTGTACTACAAAAACATAATACAAAAATGTGTAGAGAGAAAAAAAAAAAATGGTTTGGATATTTTAAATTTATCATTTTAATTTGAGAGAGCGTTTGAATTTTTTGAGTCTATTTTGGCATCGACCTCAGTAATTTGAAATTTTCACTTTTTAATAATCGTCACTTTTTAATAATCGTTGAGTAAAATATTCATGCAAAAAAGTAAAATGATCAAATATCGATAATTATATGTTTGAATTACATTTGTATAACAAAAATAGATGACTACTCTTAAAATTATAATTGTCATTTATTTTTTTAAAATAAATGTGATTTAAACATATAGTCATCGACAGTGGTGGAGGGAGCCTGGGACTAGGGGGTCAGGTGCCCTCCTTGGATTTTGGGAAATCTTTTTTTTTTTTTCAAATATAAAGAAAATATTTTAAATAAAAAATTACAAAAATATTATTAGAGTGAATTGTCAATGACATTGCAAAAATTATGAAAACAATAATGGTTATTTTGATTAAAAATGAAGAGACTATTATAAATAAATCATATTAGTTATAAATTTTTTTGAATGTAACGGCGATATCATTATTAGTGATATGCAAAAATAAGTAATCTCACTATAAAGATATGAAATTTATTAGATTGTTAGTTACATTTGATATGTGAGGTTCACTCTTTATGCGTTTATTTACCATTAGTGGGTGATATCACATTCTAATGACAACGTGTTATTACCATTATATTGAATTTTTAATCAAATTTTGAATCAAAAAATAATTTATCATTATATAATTTATTTTAAGGCTTATATCCATATTTTTTTTGTATTGTCCATGATACACTAGATACAAATAACATTCAGCTTGTTTGTTTCCAGTTTTTAAAAAACAGTTTTCAGAAAATTCAACTTTCTTATATTTTTCGTATTTTAATGTTTTGAATGAATTTTTTAATATTTTAAGCCAATTTTTTAAAATTTTTTTTAGACACACCTAATATAAATATACTTAAAAAGTATAATATTTGTGAAAAAAAATATTTAAAAAGTACATTAAATACGAAAAAATACAAAAAAAAAATGAAAATTCAATATATTTTTTGTATTTTTGTGTATTTATTAATTTTTTAAAATATTTTTTCACAAATATTGTACTATTTAGATACATCTAAGTAAGGTGTATGTGAAAAAGTAAAAAAATTACTTAAAATTCAGAAAATATTCACTAAAAACAAAAAAAAATACGAAAAATAAAAAAATCTCAAATTTCATACGAAAAATAAAAAATCTCAATTTTCAAAAAACTAAATTCAGAAAACTGAAACTGAACACACTAATTATTATTTTATTTTTTTTATGTTTCTTGAAATCAATCGTAAAAATTTACGTGAAATATTTTTGTAAAAATTATTGTAATTAAAAAGTACCCCTCTAATTTGATTTTCTGACTCCGCCACTGGTCATCGATATCCGATCATCAAGCTTAACAATGGGGCCAATAATTTCATCATATTGTACTCCTTTCCAGCTGCAACAATATTGGCTATGCCAAGAATGGTACGATTTTAAAAAACCCTCTCATTATACTACTATTTCTATTATTTATTTTAAAATTATACAAATTCGTCTCCTTAGGTTTTTTAAAAATAAGTGGCCATTTTTTTTATATCTATGAAACACAAGGGTGAAAACTATAAGCTTGATACTTCTAAAAATAATTGGATTTCAAAATTTGTCAACAATTTATGAGTTGTATTTAACATTGCTCAAGGTTTTAATATTGATTTATCATAGATGCATTTAGTAACGTGAAGGAGTGTCGAGCACAATCCAAAATGTCTTACTTTAGTAAATAAATTATTTTACAATTACTATTTTTTGTAGCTCAATATAGATACAATAAAATATGCTTATTTGTATATTTTTTTTCATTTTATTTTTTACTTTTTATGTTGATAGAAATTAATATTATGTTCTATACTTTTATTTTAAAATTTTTGTTAGCATAGATGTTTGCCCTGTTAAATTAGAATCGTGCGTTTATCCCTGACCAAGATAATAGTTTGTGAAACTATCTTCGAACTTTAGAAGAGCTTGCGTCTCTTCTTCTATGCAACCAATGGTTGAAGCATTGCACAAACAGGACAATGTTGTTTCATGGAAAAAGCAAAACAGCTAAAAGGAGACCAATAGTGGAGAATTTCCTCATATTGAACTTCAGTGTTCTCAAAGGCACACAAGACAATGTAACAGGAAATAGGATCAAACAGGATGGTGGATCTTATAGCAGTATCATCTACTCCATTGAAGAGATGCATGGGCAAAATTAAGATGGTAGTACTGTTCTTTGGTCCTTTCATCATTTTAGTTTCTTTGATTTTAATTGGCTCGATTTTGATTATAAATTTATGACTTTATTTGAATTGGATCCAATTGATTACAACTTATTTTTTATAATAAAAAATACGCATAGAAGTGGCATGTGCTATATTTTTGAAGGTAAAAATTATAAACTTACTTAACTTTGTGAGTTAATTTCAATCCATTAGTGATCATTTCCTGTGAAAAAATTATCAATTAGACCAAATTCACACAAAATCTAAAATTAATAGTCAAAATTGAGCTACTTAAAAGTGCAGAAACTAAAATGATGCAAAGTAGTAAAATGTAGGAATCATTAGTATAATTTGTCCTATAAAAATGCATGACAAATTGGCTGAATAATTTTAGTTATCCAGAGAATTTAATCAAAATTTATTCTAGAAAGTAGAGTGTAGAGAATAAATTTAAAATTAATATTTAATCTGTCATAGTGAAAATGAATTTTATCCATACATTTTAATTTCAGATAAATTTTTAAATATATATATTTTTAAATATCTGGCAACATTAAAGATATTATTCAAAAAGATGACAATTTTTTCCTCAAGGACGGCCACTGCCGACTTGGAAGGTGCATGCCAATAATTCTCATGACTTTAAGCCATCTTAGGCAAGTCAAGTTAACTAATGCATCCATGAACATCAACCTCATCAACAACTTACATAAAAAACAATCGATCTGAAAATACTGTAAGAAAGAAAATGTCACAATATATATATATATATATTTTTTTTTACACAGCAAAGTTACGGAAAAAAAAGAATATCTTTTACATTTCCACCTAGTTTATCAGCTTTTTGTAAATTGATACAATTTCCCCCGAGTGGACCGTTTGTGCAAAACTTCGCGCTATGTCGCACCAGACGTATTGCTCACGAGGAACGCCATGATACTGAGTGAAAAAAGACTCCAGAATAACTGAAGCCTTGATGCGCAAAGTATCCACCGAGTCCATCGGATGAGACTGACTTTCATGAGGACCTACTAAGAGCATCTCCAATGGTAGTAGGCATTTTACCTATCTAAATATTACTATAAAGTATACATTTTATTTTGCCTGTCAACAATTTCATGTTTCTACCCCAACCATACTCTTTATTTTAGCTATTCATCCAAATACTAAGATAATATATAGCAATCCTCAAATATTAAATAATGTATAGAAGAAATAAAATTAGAAATGGCGTAATTAAGTCCATTAGGAGATACATCCATCAACGTCAACCTCGTCAACAAATTAGACTCCACAACTCACTTTCGATCATGCTTGGTCCTTTGCCCCTCTCTCAATGATTGATGCTAGATTGTTGAAAAGAATCATCTTGTTTAGTTGAAATTTTGAATTCACTTTCCGAGTTATTTGTTTTTTTGTTTTTTTATTGAATTTTTTTAATATTTGAAGTAATTTTTTTGATTTTTATATACATCTAATGTAAAACACTTAAAAATGGTCATTTTTGGCCATGTTTGGTTTATGGATGGGATTAGGAAATAGGGGAATAAGTAATATTTCAAGTTGTAAATTTTTTATTTTATTTTTTGTCATGGGATTATTAGATGATATTATAAATATCATTAGGTCGTTTGGTTAGGTGGGATAAAAAATGCGGTTTCATTTTAGGGAAAATTGGTCTAGGGTCCCTCTCCTTATACTATAAAATCATAATATCAGGGACCTTAAAAAAAATACCCCGGAGGTGGGAGTGGATAGTCCCCTATTGAGAATTAATAGTTTGATCTAGCCTGACAAACAATGGATTACAAGTAATTTGAGGACAAATTTTGAACCATGAACCTTACGACACGACAAGTTATGTCTCTCGTAATACATACGCTACGTTTATTTGTTGGAAAATGAATATTTTGAAGAAGATCCTCTCTAGCACTTTTTTCATTCAACCATCATCCACAGTTGTTGAATTTGCGGCTTTTAAATCAAATGTTAAATGATAATTGGATAAAAAAAAAGTGATAGAGAGGATGTGAATTCGATATAGAATGGGTCATTAATTACTTATTTACCCTTTGTGTGCACAACACATTAGATCTCTCCCAGCGCTTAGGTCATGTTTACTTGTTGGAATATGACTTTGTTGAAAGATAAAATTGTGTTTAGTGACCATACCCTAAGTAAGTTCTCCGATCAGTGAGTGTGGATTAGGAAAGAATTTTCTTCCTTCTCAATATCCAAACAAATGTGCATTTTTTTCAATATCTGTTGATTGCTTATTTACTTTTTGCATGAAACACGATATGTTTAATCTCTCCTTACTCGTATGTATGAAAGTGAGAAAAAAAGTAGTAAGAGCAATAATAGATATAAAATTTGAAATGCACACAATTTCAAATACAAAATTTTCATATGTAGTGAGAGATGTATTAAATGTGTAGGTTTCATTTTACAACAATGCTAAAAACTCATATTTTACATTCACAAATGCATCTATAATGATGTAGTAAAGGTGGTGGGTCACATATAATTGAGTGTATGACTAATTAAAACTGACACTTCTCAGATCACATCATTGTGGGTTAAATTGTGGAAGATTTTTTATTGTTTCAAACATTTTCCTTCATTTTATGTAGAGTTGAACATTTTATTTCAATGTCTACCTATCATTTACATTAATTTTAATTATTTTAACTTTATTTAAAATGATATCAATGTAATTGTGTTAAACTTATAAGATTTATTATTATATTTTCACCAAATCTTAGGAGATGTTAGTGTAATTTACCCCTGCATTTAAATAGTAGAATTCACTATATCTTATGTATGGTCTTGTTATTGGGGGAGATGATAAAAAATTAAATTAATCGGATATTAATAACTTATTTCATCAAAGCATATCTACATATAAAAAGGCAAAAAAATATGTATGTATCAAACTGAATATGAATATAATTTAATAAACGAGTTATTGATATTCAATCAATTTTATTTTTTATAAATATATTCTTTTTAATATTTTTAAAATTTAAACGATTTAAATAATCAAAAGAAAATTCGCAATGAGTTTCATAAATTGTACAACACTCACCTCTGTGCATCACGCACAGTGACAGTAAATCCTATTATTGGTCAGTGATAACTGACTACTGGACATACCACTAACCCTAGCATCATAAAAGAAAGTACAAAGTTGTACAAAAACATAATACAAAAACAAAACCGATTGGGAGCTCGAATTTGAGCTCCCTCGAATGCCTCGAATTCCATTTTTTTTTTTTTCTAGCAGAAGAAGAAAGAAGAAGAAGAAGGAGAAGGATGAGGAGGGAGGAGGAGGAAGGAGAAAGGAAGAAGGAGGAGGAAGAGGAGGAATGGACTGGAGCGGGCCATACCAGTGGGAGGAGGCGGAGGCGGGGCCGGAGGCGACAGCGGTGGTGCTGCGACGACCTCCTCTCCTCCTCTCTCTTTCTCCCTCTCTCCTCCTCTTTCTCTTCTCCTCTCTTCTTCCTCTCTTCTCTCCCTCTTTCTCCTCTGTCTCTGTTTTCGAATTCGAATTCGAGCCAAAATTGAGCCACTTTTTTCGAGCTACTAGTCATTTTCGTAACTTTATTTTCTCTCTATTATCTCTCTCGTGATGAAACAGGCGTTGTTCATGTAATGCCCATAGAGAGTGTGTGTAAATTAAATGTATAAATTAAATAAATAGTAAAATAAAATAATTCAAAAAATAATTATATAAATTAAATTTTGAATTAAATACTTACAGAAATTTTAAATGTCGAGACTTGTGTTGGATACAATCTCTTTAAAGTAGATTTCGCCCTCGTAGCCCCCTCGGTCGATTCCAGGTGCCTGGTATAATAATCTCTTACGCTCCGACGCTACATGTTCTCTATAATGCAAAAACTAACGGACTTGAAATTTATCAGACTAAGCGCGACTGACAAATTCAAAATCTAACGACCACAACTCTGTTGTATAAAGGCGATAAAGAAAACTTTTACAAGGGGATCGCCTAGTACACTCTCCTGCCGTAGTCTGTGCTTCTAAAAAGTGAGAGTGAACGCGCGAAACAGAGTGCACTAGGAGCAAACAATAAGATGACTACAGAAGAAGAATGACAAACCAATTTGACAGAAAAATTCAATGCAAGAATGCTGGACACTCGAAGCTCTTGAGGATAGTCTGAGGAAAATGTGGTGGTCAATCTGAATAGGGATGAAATATCTGGTTGAGGGAAGAACCAGCTCAAAGGCCCGACCGCGATCGGACGACCCCGATGGAGGACCTCGTTTTATACGTCCTCTTCGAAGGAGTACCCGAGCGGCGGGGAGAGGGCCTGGAGAGTAGATCGGCTCAGGTTCGGTGCGACACCAGAGAGTACTCTTGATATGATCTTATCAGGGAGGGGACAGTGAATACCTTCCCCAGCCCCAGCACATGCCTCGGCCGCCAACGCTCGTAGCCGCTGTCCGCTCCTCTAATATGAAATTACATTCTATCCCATCTCCGGATGCGATTTGATTGGAATTATGTGTGTTTCCCTTAATTGGCATCGTCCTTGACTCATAAATGGCTGGCTCGTCACTCTCGCGGGGTTTCATACTCACTCTTCCCTCGCTCTCTAAACGCCTCCCTCCCTACATGTATTCCATCTCTGCGCGCTCCTGATAATCTCAATCACTGAGCCCCATCTAACGATCCTTTTCACACTCTACACGTTCACCGCCTCTCCATCGCTGCGCTGGTCTTAACGCCGACTTTCCTCTCCTCCGATCTCACTGTCCTCA
>NW_021024659.1:678245-707523 GCF_004153795.1 Camellia sinensis | reverse complement strand
TCTAAAAATTTTTTTTTCTAAAAAAAAAAAAAAAAAAACCTTTCATGAGCGCCTACCTGAAATAAAAAAGTTTGCAACAAGCAAGCGTACAACTTTGAAAAAATGATTTATCAACCGGGTGCCAAGAATAAAAACCTAACAGAGTGTAGGTTAAAATTCGTGTATAATAGAATAGGATACAAATAATTTTATTCACAAATTTCAATTTTAAATTAAAGTTGAAAATTTTTTTCTAAATATATAACAAAAATTGAAAGATATTTTTAATTCAAAGAATGGAGATGTCCTTCAAGATAACATACCAAAACCCCACATTGCATTAATCTTTCTCCTTTCTTTCCTTTTTTTTTTAAAAATAAATTGAAAGGAAAATTCTTAAATAGTGAAACCAACTGAAATGAAAAAAAAAGAAAAAAAAAAATCAAACAACATCTTCAAAATCTCAAAAATGACGGAGGGAATTAGGGACTAAGCCACTTACTTACAAGTTTTTTATGTAGTGAATTTTTTTTATGCAGAAAATTAGCTAAGTCCCTCTCCCATTTTTTTGTTTATGGAAAGAGGATCCACAAAATTAGTTTTTTGATGTCTAAGGTTCCTAAACATTATATCAAAGAAATTTGACTCTGTGTCTCTCCTCCTGTCTCTGCTGTACCTTTCAAACCACAACCACAACCACATGCCAGCCCTTAAGAAGCATTTACAACGTTGGGAGGACCGGTATACCGACCACAGGCAACCATAGGCTTCGGGCCCAAGTGGCTTTCAATTATGTACTCGAACCTCCCTTACAGCCAAAATTATGAAGCTAACTGGAGCACGGACAAAAAAAGGCAGAGTGTCGAAGTAGTAATACTCCAATACCAATAAGCAGAGACTGTAGTTGCGGAATAATAATAAAGAAAATTCATGGAAAACATAACCTGGGTACTTACAGCAACAATCCACTAAAACATAGATGAGATTTGGAAAAGCGGTTCCATTGAAGGGAGGGAGGGGAGAGAGAAGAGAGACAAAACAAATCAACACCCTCTTGTAGACCACTACTGGGGGGAAGAATTTTTTGCCAAAACTTGCCAACGCACCTTGTTGTCGGACTCTAAATAAGTAATATGTTTTGAAGAAAGAAAGATCGCGACGGTTCCAGAGAAATTTCTACTGGTTGAGAAAATTTCTCGGAAATAATTTGTGTCTGCGGAATTTTCTCTGGGTTGTGGAGTCCAGAGAAAATTTCTCTGGTGGGTGAGAGACTTTGAAAATGTTTTGTCTGAGAATTTCTCTAGAGTTTGGGGGAGTCCAGAGGAATTTTGAGGAATTTCTCTGGTGAGTTTCCAATGAGAAGATTTTAGAAATATTTAACTCGGGTTTGCATGCCGAATTTCTCTGGAATCAATAATTTTTCTCTTAGTGCATTCAAATTTGATAGAGAGCCGTAAGACAAATTATGAAAATATTGAGTGTGGAGCCTTTATACTATAAAAATTCTTAATACCTAGGACTTTAAAAAAAATCCCCTTTTTTTTATTTTTGCTGTTTATATTGCTTAAGAAAGGAAATAGAATAAAATTTCCAGCCATAGGGATCACGGCCATGGACGATGCAAGTTTCTCCGAATTTACCCCCAACAATAAAGCTAAAATATAAACCATAACACAAAAAGATGTACAGCAGAAAAATATGATGGTTGTTAATCAAAATACGTTAAATGATAATTTACATTCTGGGACTATCACATCCAACTTGGAAAGGTTGAAAGCTTATCTGTGATACTGTATGACGTGAAAAATAATTCTCATGACATTAGAATACATCCATAAAACATTAATCAACTTCATCAATAACTTAAGAGTTATATACGGACACTGCAAAATTTCTCTCTTTTCTTTCAAATTTTTTTTTTCTTTTAAATAAAAATTGGAAGGAAAAAATTCTTAAAATGGAACATTTATAACCTATGTCATTGATTTTTTTGTTTATTATACCAAAATTCTTTAAACAATCGAGCAAGATGGGAAACAAAAGGAGAAACGAAAGTTCTGCTACTCTGCAACAGTAAAACTCAGAAACCAAAACAGTATAATCACACACTAAATAAAGGAAGCCATCTCACCTCTTAAGCATTCTCTGACCTAAAACAAATTGAAATATAAGTTTTTATGGTACGCATAGGAGTAATTTATGAAATGAAAATAAGGTTCAAAGAAGCAGAAGCTTATTTTCTCCTCCAAAAAAATAAAAAAATAAAAAAATAAAAATCAAAGAACACCTTCAAAACTCAGAAAATAGCAAAGAAAGAATTATTAGCTACCAATCCCCTAACTGCAATATTAATATACGATATATTATATATATATATATTATATTATTTTCTTTATTTTTTCTTTTTCCTGCCTCAAGCAAGAGAAATAGAAAATTTTTATCACCCAGTATGATCACTGGGCCTCAAACACATGAGTCAAATCAATTATGTTTATTACAAAAACATTAAGAGAAAAAGTTATGGAGCATTAACCTTTTGTAAACTTTTTTGTGCTGGATATTTTATGATAGTTCTTTGTTTGGAAAAAATTATTAAAAGATGATAAAGACAAATAAATTTAAAAAAACAGATAATATATAGCCAATCCTCAAATATTTAAATAATGTAAAGAAGAAAAAAAAAAAATTAGAATGCATGCTGTTTTTTTTTTATGTTTTCTTTCGACTACTCAAGCAAGAAAGTAGATATTTTATCACCCATTAGATCGGAACGGAACCCAGCTGTAATAACAAAAGTAGTAAATACTATATAATTGTACCATAAAACATTAAGAAGCGAAAAGTTATGTACTTAACGCGGTTATGTTAGAACATTCTTTTTTTTCGAGTGGATATTTATCCATTATTCTTTGTTTGTTTTGGAAACAATTATTAAAAATATAAACGATCTAAATAATATAAAGAAAACAGATAATATTATAGCAATCCTCAAATATTAAAACAACACGTATAGAAGGTGAAACAGAAAAAAAATAGAAGATGGTGTTGTTTTTTATTTTTATTTTTTTCCTTCTCAAGCAAGAAATAGATATTTTATGATCACGGCAAGCTATAACAAAACAAAAGAGTTAAAATTATTTGTACAAAAACATTTAGGTAAGAGTTAGTATAGACAGTTTGCTTAGAATTTTTTTCGACAGCCAAATTTTGGATGTGTGTGTGGATATATACGATTAGTTACTTTGTTTGGAAACAAATATTAAAAAATTGAATAAAGCCATGAATAAAGTATAAAAAAAAAATTATCATAAATCATATAGCAATTCACAAAAATATTATGAAAAAAAATTAGCAAATGCTTTTTTTTTTTTCCCCTGCATCCAGCAAGAAATAGATCTATTTTACACCCATCAGATCGCGTCACTATTAAAAACAAGAGAGTAAAAATATTTGTTTGACAAAAACATTTAGAGAAAAGTTATGCTATAAACACTTTTGTAGGAACTTTTTTTTGTGTGTGGAATGATTTATTGATTATGTTCTTGTTTTGCGAAAACAATTAATTAAAAAATATAATAAAGACAAGACTCAATATAAAAAACAGATAATATATAGCAATCCTCAATATTAAAATGAAATGTACTGAAGAAAAATAATAAATTAGATAAATGGCGGTTTCTTGTTTTTTTTTTTTTTATTTTTTTCTTGCTCAAGCAAGCAAATAGATAGTCATTTGATCACCCCATAGATCATGTCGCCTATAAAACAAAAAGAGTAAAATTTTATTTTCACCAAAAACATCACGAGGAAAAGTTATGTATAAACCGTTTTGAAGGAACACTATTTTTCTGCGTCTTGTGATAAGGGGGATATTTATGTCATGAATTGTTCTTTCTTTGGAAACAGATTATTAAAAAATAAATAAAGACCAAATAATATAAAGAAAACAGATAATAAATATTAGCAATCCTCAAATATTGAAACAAATGCTACAGAAGTAAAAAAAATGTAGGGAAATGGTGTTTTTTTATTTTTTTTTTGTTTTCCTACTTCTGCATGCTAAGCAAGACCAGATATTTTATCACCCATAAATCACTGCCGCTTAAAACAAAAAAGTAAAATTATTTGTTACAAAAAACATTAAGATAAAATTTTGTATAGAACCGTTTTGTAGAACTTTTGTTTGTGTGGATATTTATGATTAGTCTTTGTTGGAAACAATTTATTAAAAATTTAAAAAAGTAAAAAATAAAAAATTAAAAAAATAGATAATAATAGCAATCCTCAAATATTAAATAATGTATAGAAGAAATAAAATTAGAATGGCGCTAATTAAAGTCCATTAGGAGATACATCCATCAACGTCAACCTCGTCAACAAATTAGGACTCCACAAACTCACTTTCGTCAGCTTTGGTCCTTTGCCCCTCTCCAATGATTGAATGCTAGTTGTTGAAAAGAATCATCTTGTTTAGTTTGAAATTTGAATTCACCTTTCCGAGTTATTTGTTTTTTGTTTTTTATTGAATTTTTTAATATTTGAAGTAAAATTTTTTTGATTTTCTATATACATCTATGGTTAAAACACTTAAAAATGGATCATTTTTGGCCAATGTTTGGTTTATGGATGGGATGGAAATAGGGAATAAGTAATATTTCAAGTTGTTAAATTTTTATTTATTTTTTTCAAATGGGATTATTAGATGATATTAAATATCATTAGTTGTTTGGTTAGGTGGATAAAAAATTGCGGTTTCATTTTAGGGAAAATTGGTCTAGGGTCCCTGCTCCCACTTTTCATAATGGAAGAGATCCACAAAATTATTTTTAATGTCTAAGGTCCCTAAACAAATCACAGAGAATTTGACCTTACCAAATTCAAAACTCATCTTTCTCTCTCTCTCCTCTCTACAACTTCTCCATTCTCATTACCTATCCAGATCAACTCTTTGTTCCTCACCCCTAACTTCATTCTCCAAACCGATTGAGCTCCAGCTTTACCGGATCCGACCTTCCAATAGGCGTCGCCGAGAAACAAACAAGTCAGTAGGAGACATCCAATTTCTCAAACCAGATCCATGGCTTGTGAATTATGGAATCCCTACCTTTCTTCCTTTGTTTTAGTAATTTTTCTAGAGTACCTATGAGAACAAGAGAGTCCTATGGCATTGATAAATTATTGTGTGGGATTTTTTTGTGATGTCCTTGTTGCCATGTGTTTTTGTCTGCAAAATTATTTGTTTTTTTATGCAATGGCAGCATAAACTTTTATGCAGGCCTTAAATGTGTGTATATATATAGGGGTAAGTTTTAAGCAAGCCTGAATTTTACATAGTTTTCTGTTACTGAAATTCTGAGATGGGTTTGCAGGATTCTGGATAATCTTCCAATCGCTGTTCTGAGACAAAGGAGGGATGGCAGTCTGTCAACCACTTATGAACATGGTTTCCGTGTGGGTTCAAAGGAAATTATGCGGAGGGAGTAGGTAGCGTAGACAACTGCTGCTGTAGTGTTCTTTTGTTAATACGTATTTTTTATTTTTATTTTGGGTATGCTTTTACAGAGCAAAGAGGAGAAGTATTTTATAAATAACCACTTGAGCTTTAGAGTCATGTATCACAAGGATCTTGAGACTGATTCCGCTCGAATTGTTAGCTTTGAGAGAATTTCTGTAGAAAGTTTGTCTGGGAATTTCTCTGGGTTAGGGAATTTCTCTGGGTATCTGTCTATGAGCGTGTCCTGGTTAGCTCCTCATTCATCATTCTTGGGATTGGAGATGGGTTTACACTTGTTGGCCTACAAGAGTACTTCTATGATCAAGTACCAAATTCAATGAATTTGTGTATGTACGTGTGGTATATATATGGTGTGTGTTTGGAGTAGTGAACTGAATTTTTTTTTCATTTGAACTGAATTTTCTCTGGGTTGAAACCAGAGAAATTCTCTGGTTTTTTAATTGAATTTTCTCTGGGAGCAACCAAGAATCAAATTTTCTTCTGTTTTCTCTCTCTCTCTCTCTCTCTCTAATTTTATAAACACACTTGTGTGCTTGTTTTTATGGAATTTGATCTGGTATTGTCATAATCAATTCAGTGGGTATGGCAGTGAATGAGAGTGGGAGTGGAGGCAATGGTTCATGGTTGATAAATTCCGAAGTCAGAGAAATTTGGTGAAAACACATTTTCTCTGACAGTGTCCATGAAAGGCTAAGGAGGCCAGAGAAATTCAAAATTTCTCTGGACCAATTTTCTCTGACTTGAATTTTCTCTGGATCAATTTTCTCTGGATTGATGTTGAGGGACCTCAGACATCATGAAAATATTTGATGTCCTTTATACTATAAAATCATAATATCAGGGACCTTAAAAAAAATACCCCGGAGGTGGGAGTGGATAGTCCCCTATTGAGAATTAATAGTTTGATCTAGCCTGACAAACAATGGATTACAAGTAATTTGAGGACAAATTTTGAACCATGAACCTTACGACACGACAAGTTATGTCTCTCGTAATACATACGCTACGTTTATTTGTTGGAAAAGGAATATTTTGAAGAAGATCCTCTCTAGCACTTTTTTCATTCAACCATCATCCACAGCTGTTGAATTTGCGGCTTTTAAATCAAATGTTAAATGATAATTGGATAAAAAAAAAGTGATAGAGAGGATGTGAATTCGATATAGAATGGGTCATTAATTACTTATTTACCCTTTGTGTGCACAACACATTAGATCTCTCCCAGCGCTTAGGTCACGTTTGCTTGTTGGAATATGACTTTGTTGAAAGATAAAATCGTGTTTAGTGACCATACCCTAAGTAAGTTCTCCGATCAGTGAGTGTGGATTAGGAAAGAATTTTCTTCCTTCTCAATATCCAGATAAATGTGCATTTTTTTCAATATCTGTTGATTGCTTATTTACTTTTTGCATGAAACACGATATGTTTAATCTCTCTGCAAGATATTTTTTTACCTTCCTCCTTTTTTCGGGTCTACCAATACCCCTTACATTCCAAGATTGTATCTTCATGTGCACAACAAATCATACTCTATTACAGTTGAGTATCGAACTCTAATTGACATCCCCTTCCTTATTCCGAACTCTCTTCATATCTTGAGCTTCAAGTGCTACCAGTTTGCTGATCACCTCTTCTTCTTATCCTTCGCAATCAAGTCCAAGAACTTTACCGATTTGAATAGATGTTTCTGCCTCTGACCTCAAAAGCCGACCTCTACTGGTACTACTCGCCATTGAAAGTGAGATGGCAGCTACGGTCGACCTGAAGACTGCTCCCTTCCGTAAATTCAGTGAAGCTTCCCCTAATTTCCTGGTTACACCCAGCTTCCCTTTCGGCTGCTTCTTCTGTACTGATAATTTTATTTTTTGTTTTCCTTTCACCTTCAGTAGAGCTTTCCTCTGTGGACAAATATTAGTTTCTTGTATATGGGTTGGAGAAAAGGTTTGTGATTTACTACTCCCAACTTCAACAAGCCCAACAGCTCTTAGGGCCGACCCATTCAACCCGGGACTCATTTGGGCCTTATTCAGGTCCACTCCGAGTTGAATTTCAGCCATATTACCTGCTAACCCACTAATACTTTTCGTAAAACCAGGGGTGTAGACATTACCATCAATCCCACGTCCGACAACATCATCACAGTGCTTGGAACTCGTCCCCAATTCAGTAGAGTCCCTCACGCATGCACCACCTTCCTCTGACCCTTCCTGCCTCATTTTTTACTCATCTACCACAGAGACATCCTTCAACCTATCCTCCCCATCCAACTCAGCCTCAGCAATGGGTGATAAGTTTTGACCCAGCCCAGCCACATCACACCTACTGCATAAGGCCTTATCCACCTGGACCTCCACATCATCTTTTTCCTCCCCATGTCTGCTATTTTTATCTATAATCTGTTAATCTTTAGCCCCCATTGAGGAGCATTTCTCGTCGTTCTTCCATTGATTGGATTGGGATACATATGGATCATACGCTGCCTTATAAATTATAATTTGGTCCTCACACACCCTGACTAGGTAGATAATACCTCTGCACTCCAGGTTGATGGTTGGATTGATGGATTCCATGCTTTTCGTGACTATCTTCACTTTTCCACATTGAAGCGAATTTAGCCGAAGTGTATCGTCGTCTATACCAATCACTACACCCCAGTTGTTGCCAATGTTACTGAATGTATTGTAGCTCCATAAGTTCAATGGAACTCCATAGCATCTAAGCCAAACAAATCTTTCTTGCTCCAAAGCCAAACCTTGTCTCCATTCTAGGACTGACTCACACCATTCATTAAGCCAATCCTTCATTCTCACAAGTTTGTCCTTCTTATCTGCAGCTGATTGAAAAGAAAGCACCATATCTCTACCCCCTCCCATACGCACTTTAACATCCCCAAAGCCTTGCCTTGCTATTTCCACCCTAAAGTTATCCGATGAGTTGGCTGATATGAGCCTAACCATTACACTTTCATGCAGCCAGCCATTTCCTTCCTCATATGCTTTAATAGTTCGAACTGTGGTTATTACATCATCTCTTCCTCTTACAGCCTCTGCATATGTTTGTTTCCTTTGGTACCCAACCATGGGCATGTGATTGACCTCCGTAGCCTGCCTTATCGGTGGACCTCGAATCGACCTGCACTTTGTATCATACTCCTTTCCAAACTCTGCCATTTTAACTTTTAGTGCTCTGTCCTGACTGTTGAATTGGCTACAGATTCTGGAGGTCACCCCATGTGAAAGGGGTGATCCTCATGTCAACCATGGAAATCAAGATCGCGTCATTTGTCTTCTCTTGTTTGGAATGAAAACATCTAGAACTACACCATAGTTGGAGAAGACGGAATATAAGCCTTTTGCCCCCATGGTTTCTGGTATGTTATCCACAAAAACCGAATGAATCTTTGCTTCCTCCCTTCTGCTCCACACTCCCCTTCCTCCATGTCTACAAACCATGGGCTGCCATCCTCCACCATACCCATTCCCATGATGTTTGCCTACTCTCTTCATAATATTTTTGTATCACTGTTGATATTTAAGATTGATTCTTTGTTAAGAAATCATTTCCTTAGTCTTACACTTTATCCCTGACCAAGATAATAATCAACCTGTAGAGTTTGTGAAACTATCTTCGAACTTTAGAAGAGCTTGCCTCTCTTCTTCTATGCAACCAATGGTTGAAGCATTGCACAAACAGGATAATGTTGTTTCATTGAAAAAGCAAAACCGCTAAAAGGAGTCCAATAGTGGAGAATTTTGTCATATTGAACTTCAGTGTTCTCAAAGGCACACAAGACAATGTAACAAGAAATAGGATCAAACAGTATGGTGGATCTTATAGCAGTATCATCTACTCCATTGAGGATATGCATGGGCAAAATTAAGATGGTAGTCCTGTTCTTTGGTCCTTAAATCATTTTATAGTTTTTCTAATTTTAATTGGCTCGATTTTGATTATAAATTTGTGACTTTGTTTGAATTGGATCCAATTGATTACAACTCATAATATTTTTTTATAATAAAAAATATGCATATAAGTGGCATGTGCCATATTTTTAAAGGTAAAAATTACAAACTTACTCAATTTAGTGAGTTAATTTCAATCCGTTAGTGATCATTTCCTATCAAAAATACTAACAATATTATCAATTAGACCAAATTCACACAAAATTTAAAATTAATAGTCAAAATTGAGCTAATTAAAAGTATAGAAACTAAAATGATACGAAGTAGTAAAATGTAAGAATCATTAGTATAATTTGTCCTATAAAAAGGCATGACAAATTGGCTGAATAATTTTAATTATCCAGAGAATTTAATCAAAATTTATTCTAGAAAGTATAGTGTGGAGAATAAATTTAAAATTAATATTTAATCCGTCATAGTGAAAATAAATCTTACCCATACACTTTAATTTCAGATAAATTTTTAAATATATTTATTTTTAAATATCTGGCAAAGTTAAAGATGTTATTCAAAAAGATGACAAATGTTTTCCTCAAAAGAAGGCCACTGCCGACTTGGAAGGTGCATGCCAATAATTCTCATGACTTTAAGCCATCTTAGACAAGTCAAGTTAACTAATGCATCCATGAACATCAACCTCATCAACAATTTACATAAAAAACGATCGATCTGAAAATACTGTAAAAAAGAAAATGTCACAATATATATGTATATATATATATTTTTTTATACAGCAAAGTTATGGAGAAAAAAAAAAGAATATCTTTTACATTTCCCCCTAGTTTATCATCTTTTTGTAAATTGATACAATTTCCCCCGAGTGGACCCTTTGTGCAAAACTTTGCGCTATGTCCCACCAGACGTATTGCTCACGAGCAGTGTAGTTAGGAATTCAGTAGAGCCGAACACAAATTAATGACAACATTAATTTTTTTTTTTCATAATAAATAACAATGAGATATTACTAAACTTAAATATTAAGAGTTCATTTGGATTAACGTGAATTTTAAATTAAATGATTTGAGATTAAATTTTATACAAATACTAAGGAGTAACTATTTTATAGGTGGATTGAAAATTTAAAAAATAAGATAAGTTGAGATAGAAATGATATATTTTAGTAGAAAAATTTTATAAAACATACTGCAATAAAAGTGTCTATCATATGTAGCAATTATGATCTTCGTAGTCTTTAGTTATAACACATTATAATGTTAGATATAATTTAGTTACAATTTTTTGTGATTGTTATTTTGGTTATGACTATATATCAAGTAATAGTTGATTATGACACATTCTGATATTAATTAGGACCTATTGTAATTTTTTATTTTTTATGTTTATAATTGAAGATGTGTTGCTTGATTATAATTTATATAGTGGTCATTTTAGTTATGAATTGAAAGAAACACATGGAGGATAAACATGGAGGATAAACTCCACATATCAAATGTAACTAACAATCTAATAAATTTCATATCTTCAATAAAATTAATTATGTTTGCATGTCAATAATGATAAATATCACCATTATATTAAAATTTTGATAAATAATAACATAATTTATTATAATCTCTTTATTTTCATTATCACTCTCATAATTTTAAAATGTCATTGACATTTTACTTTAAATAATATTTTTATAAATTTTTTTATTTAAAATATTTTCTTTAAATTATAAAAAAAAATTCCCAAAACCCGGGGGACGTGGTCCCGCTGGGCCTAAGGTGCCTCACGAGGAACGCCATGATACTGAGGCCTCGTTTGAGAACAGGCTAATTTAGTAACTTTTTGACTATTTAGCTAAAAAAGTAGGTAAAAAAAACTTATATGTTTGGGATGGCTTTTTGGCTAATTACGAAAAGATGTGCAAAAAGTAGAGAGAAAAGAGAATCTTTGATTTTTTGGTACGAGTTGTTAACTTTTTGACTAAAAAGATAACTTTTTGACTTTTTGACTAAAAAGTAAGTCCCCAATCGGGACTTGAGTGAAAAAAGGATTCCAGAATAACTGAAGCCTTGATACGCAAAGTATCGACCGAGTCCATCGGATGAGACTGACTTTAGTGAGGACCTACTAACGCCACATCGTTAGTAGGTGGGTCTGTAAGTAGAAAAAAATAGTCAGAAAATTAGTCACAAATTTTTATTTTATTTTAATCAAAAGTCCTGATTTATTCCAACTATAGATCCATAAAAATTCTTTCAATTATACATTATTAATCTAATTCCCATGCTTATATGACATATTATAATGATTTATTTTTTTATAAAAGAGTCATATCAACATGTATTTTCTTAATTACATATAGAATTTTACACAAATTCAAACACAATTTAAATTATACTAATTTTATTTATTTTACACTACTAGAAAATGGGGCTTTAGACACGGAACTTTTTGCGATGGCAAACAAATCTGTCATGAAATTACTTCTTTGCGACGAAAAATTACCGTTGCAAAAAAAAAAAAAAGGGGATAAATAAGTTTTTTAGAGACGGATAATCAAAAATCATCGCAAAAAGTAATATTATTTGAAATGGGTTGTTAACCGTTGTAAAAGTTTTTTTGGGACTTCCGTGTTTTGTTTTTTTTGACGATTTTTTATAGTCCTTCACAAAATTTTTTTTTGATTTATGTATTTTTGCTCAAAACCTTTCAAACCATATCCATCACAAAAACTTTAAACCCCTGATTTTACTTTTCCCGTGATTTTCCTTCCTTTTACAATAAAAATTAAGTATAGATACGGATATGAGATACAGATACGATACGATACGGACACGGCGATACGACAAAACTTAAAAAAATAGGATACCGGTACGGTTAAGATACGTTTGTGAAAAATATATTTTTTAAAATTATTAATAATGAGGTATACATAAGCTAAAGAACGTTGAGAAATCACAATATAATTTTATAATACAAAATACTAACCCTTAAGAATTTTGTATTAATTTAAGCTAGTAGCTTGTTTATTTTTAAAATTTTTAATAGGTTTTGCAAATATTTCATTTCAATATCAAGTTTAATATATTTATATTACAATAACAGAATAATTCACAACTTATCCCTATGTTTTTTCCTTTGACACTAGTGAAAAATATTGTATTCAAGTTTAATTGTTTATTTATTTATTGATATTCGATTTTACCATTGTTATATTCTTTGTTAATTCTTACTTTCTATGTAGTTATAAAGGACATGTATTCACTATGCTCTTCTTATCGAAGAACTTAACAAAATAGTAGAAAAATATTCTTATATTTATACTTGCAATTATATTATATTATATTACTATGCAATAAATTTTACAATTCTAATTTCATAAAACAAGTAAACATGACTTGAAGTATCCGATATTTTAAAATTAAGTATCCAATGCTCCAAAATTAATGTAAAAATAATTAAGAAGTATCTAATATGAACCCGCGAGTATCCAAAGAGTATCGGTATTTAATACGGATACGTCACCCTATTTGAAGTATCCGTGCTTCATAAAAAATTACATTTACCTCTGTAAACCCTTCCCCCTTCCCCTTTCCCCTTCGCCTTTCCCCTCTCCCTCCTTGTGATTTCATCTCACAGTAAAAATTGATCTCTCAAAGTCACACACCTGCCGCCATTTTTTGACCGCCGATCGTTGATGTGTTTTGCCAGATTTGCAAAAGCCAACACTGCCTTCTCCGTTGGTAAGTTTCTACATTCTCTACTCTCTCTCTCTCTCACTCACACACACACACACACCCCCTTTTTCTATCTATAAAAACCGTATCTCTGCTTCTTTCTCTCTATGTGTAACCATATTTCCATAGAGTTTGATGAATCTGAAGTCGCGCACAAGCTTCATTTATCAATATGTAGTGTGAGTGTAAACTGTAATTAACAATTACATAAATCAATTGATATTAGTTTAGTGGTGCCACATGCACCAATTAGTGTACACATTATGATATTATTATTGACTACATTTATTATACAAGTTACAAATACCAAAAATTATACAAATGATGCCACGTCATTTGTTAATATACTAGTGCGTACATTAATTGGTACATATAATATTACTCTATTAGTTTTCTTGATTTAATTAGGGTTTGAAACTGAAATTTATGTAGGGTCGGCCCTGCGCTAAGGCCACTAAGGCTTGTGCCTAGGGCTCCCAAATTTTGGCCCAAAATATGACCCCAATTTATTAGTTTTATATTAGATTAAAAGTTCAAAACCTAATTTTTTTTTTTTTTGTTTGAGACCCAGTTTAAGAGCCCTCTTAAAAAAATTTGTTGGGCCAAATTAAAAGTGTATATATGTATATATATAATCATTGTTAAGTCCAATTAAAATTTTATATAATTAGTCTAAACAAATATATATGATATAATGAGTCTAAATATAGTCTAATGTAAAAAATTTAATAGAATAAATAACTTATCTTCATTTTTTTGCCATCTCTCTTTATCATATTTTAATCGAATAATTTTACCCTAATTTCTTTTCGTTAATTTTGTTTGCCCTAATTTTTTTGCCCTCTCTCTTTATCATAATTTAATTGAATGATTTTGCCATAGTTTTTTCTCCCAATTTTTTTTTCCCAATAATTTGTGTTTTGTTATCAAATAATTAGTGGATTGTGATTTGTGTGGATTATGATTGTGTTATCAGATATCATATTACAATAACATAATCATTTCATTATCAAATATCAGTGAATTATATTGTTTGTGTTGATTATTATTAAACTATAAAACAACAAGACCCTATTTTATCTTTTTTGAGTCTTTGTAATTATTTTTTTATATCTTAATATATGAAAATAAATTTTAATGATTATATGTATAGGAAACTTTTTGTAACTACTAAATAATAAAAAATTATTGATAACTTTTTATTTTATCCGTAATTTTAATATAAAAAAATATATGTAGGAGAGTCCCACTTTCGAAGCCCACTTAAGACCCCACAAATCTGAGGGCATAAATTTTGGGGTACGTTTAAAAATTTAAAAGACAATGTTGTAGGTGATGTGTTCTAAAATCTATATGATGCAATCATGTTTCATGCATTGTTCAAAGCAATTGTAATAATTATATATAGTGACACAATCAGATGGGTGAAGTTCAATCAGGCTCGATTGGCCTTCTCTGTTCAGGATTTTGTTTCAAACCTGAGTCAGATTAGATATTGTATTTGGTGGGAGATGTTTTTGGGTGTTGGTTTTTGTTTGGCATGGTACTTTTAGTCCATGGTTGCTGTTGTTCTTGTGCTAGGTTGTGGTCTTGGGTTGGAAGCTCTCCAACTCTGCTCTGTTTCTTTGAAATGTCAATTCATTGAGATTGGTATGTTAACATGCCGATGAAGGTTGAAGTGGGTTGGTTAAGGAAGGATGAAATTCTACAAGCTGCAGTACATGCAAATGACTTAAAATTGAGATATAATATAAGGTCTGTTTGGTAGGATTTATAAGCTGCTTGTTTCAACTTTTAGCTTAATTTAAAGTAAAATATTGTGTTTGGTGCAGCTTAAGTTAACCAGCTTATAAATTAAATTAAGCTATTTCTCAGATAACTAATAACTATTATTATTTTATTATATATTATATAATAGTTATTATATAACATAAATATACTCATTAGATAATGGATAATACATATTATAAGATAATATATACTTATACATATTAATAAATAAAAAAATAAATACATGTATGTAAAATAAAATAATTAATTACAACACATTATTTAAAAATATAATAAATAAATAAAATAATTAATATGTATTAAAATAAAAATATTTATAAAAAAATTAAAAAATTTGCCGTGTCCCCTGCCGTGTCCGTGTCCCCATTTTTTAGAAATTGCCGTGTCCTGTGTCTGTGTCTGTGTCCGTGTCCGTGTCCGTATCCGTGTCCGTGCTTCATAGTGTAGGAGAGTCCCACTTTCGAAGCCCACTTAAGACCCCACAAATCTCAGGGCATAAATTTTGGGGTACGTTTAAAAATTTAAAAGACAATGTTGTAGGTGATGTGTTCTAAAATCTATATGATGCAATCATGTTTCATGCATTGTTCAAAGCAATTGTAATAATTATATATAGTGACACAATCAGATGGGTGAAGTTCAATAAGGCTCGATTGGCCTTCTCTGTTCAGGATTTTGTTTCAAACCTGAGTCAGATTAGATATTGTATTTGGTGGGAGATGTTTTTGGGTGTTGGTTTTTGTTTGGCATGGTACTTTTAGTCCATGGTTGCTGTTGTTCTTGTGCTAGGTTGTGGTCTAGGGTTGGAAGCTCTCCAACTCTGCTCTGTTTCTTTGAAATGTCAAATCTTCATTGAGATTAGTTTGTTAACATGCCGATGAAGGTTGAAGTGGGTTGGTTAAGGATGAAATTCTACAAGTTGCAGTACATGCAAATGACTTCAAATTGAGATATAATATAAGGTCTGTTTGGTAGGGTTTATAAGCTGCTTATTTCAACTTTTAGCTTAATTTAAAGTAAAATATTGTGTTTGGTGCAGCTTAAGTTAACCAGCTTATAAATTAAATTAAGCTATTTCTCAGCTTATCTCAAAAGCTGGTCAGGAGGTGCTTAAAATTTTTGACTTAAGCGCATAGTTGGTTGGGGGTAGGGGTAAAATTACTTAAATGCCCTCGTCAATACCCAAATATTAATATTAATTAAAAAAGAAAAAATTGTATATTTCTGAAGAAAAAGGACAAAAATCGATATTAATTAAAAAAATAATTATTAATAAATTCATATTGTATATTTTTATATTAATTAAAAAATAAAAAAATTGTGAAAAAGAAAAAAATCAATATTAATTAAAAAATAAATATTAATTGGTATTAATTATTAATAAATTCATATTGTATATTTTTATATTAATTAAAAAATAAAAATTGTATATTTCTGAAGAAAAAGAAAAAAATCAATATTAATTAAAAAATCTATATTAATTGGTATTAATTATTAATAAATTAATATTGTATACTTTTGTAATGAATTAATTATTAATTGATACTAATTAATAACAATTGTTGATTATTAATATTAATTGATACTAATAAAAATTAATTATTAATAATTTATACTAATTAATAATTTTAGTATTAATTGTGACTAATCAAGCCATTAATTGATATTTGAAATCTATCAGGAAGAAAAATATATACAACAATGATACTCTTGACGAATCTCTAAAGTTTGGATTTACTACTTGAGCTATATTTTCAATTGTTGAACAGTAAGTTCTTTTATGTTTTGATATCATATTACAGATGATTAATCACTTCATACACTGAGATGCATCTATCATTTGGATGTTTTCATTATTTTTTCTTTTTGGGTTTAGATGTTGTTATGTAATTATTTCTTGGCTAGTCGTTGTTGAATTTGTTTTATATAGTTGATATTTTAATTTAATTATGAGTGTTTATTTTACAATCTTAAAATTTAATATATGTATATATATATATATCATATAAAATCATTATATGAAAATCCAATTACAACATATTTATATTTGATTTTTTTTAATAAATTTTGGATCATTTCTATTTCTACATATTTTTATTTTTCCAAATGAATATAAAAGAAATTTAAATAGTTAGAATTACTTTTATTTTATTTTATGTTACTGATTCTTCTTCTAATTTAACTATTATTTTTAATATTAAAATGAATATTTATTTTACTATTTTATAATTTAATATATATCATACAAAATTATTATGTAATAATTACACTTTTATAATACGATAGAACTAAAATTATCAAAATACACAAATAATTTAGTTAAAATTAATATATATATATATATATATATATATGCTACTGGTGCTTATTTGACTTGGACTGGAATGTCCTCAATACCTAGATTCGACATTTGAAACGACTCTCTTCTGCAACATTTAGCACACCAGGGTCTGAAAACCTAACTTCCTATTCTTTACTGAGCTCGTGAGTCACTCTTTTCATCGTACTACCGGCCTCTGTTTATTTCAACATCTTTCTAGCTCCCGAGACTTTCCTTGCTTATCTCACTCTCATCCAACTGATCAATGCAATTGGAGGAGAATCGCTTGCCCATCTTCTTCCTTACCTCACTGAAAGGGCTTCCCCCAAGTAAGGATAGATAGTGAAACCTTGAGGTTTAGGACTCGCTATGAACTTCTTTCCCTCATCATAGATAGGTAAAGTCCTTCCTCTCCTAAGGTCAGGTTTAGATAGGGTTATCTCAATTCCATCTTTGATCTGTCCTTGGGGCCAATGAGGCTAAAGAGTTAGATTATCCTCTACCTTCTTTCAGGCAATCCAATTTATCTTAAAGTGCATCTTCTTTTAGACAAGTCTAGTAGGGAAGGGTCCTAGCAATATATATATATATATATATAAGTATTCAAGTAACAATTATATAGAACAATAGCGTCAATATTATTAAAATAAATAATTAGTTACACTCTAATTTTAATTTTAATTTTAAATTAAAATTAAGATTATTCTTTTATAACACACAATGTATTATCAAATATTTTTTGAAAAGAAAAAATAACACATGAATTGCAGGGGTCAACTGCTAGTATATTATTAAAAGTAATTTTTTTTTTTCTATACTTAGGTGGCACATTATAAGAACTTGTTTTTTTTTTTTTTTTTTTTTTTTGAGTTTTTTTTTTTCTAAGAGAGCCACGTTAGTATATATATATTTTAATTATATATAGAGTTATATACAAATCCAAATCTAATTTAAATTATACTAACTTTATCTATTTTATGTCACACCACAATTTTTAATTACTCGGAAACATTACTAAAAGCCTTTAATTTAGGTCATTTTTTCTGATATCTATTACGCTTGAGTAATAGAAACATGATAACACATGTTCTCTTTCGCAATGAATACAACAATAATAACAATACATTCTAGCTTCCACTGTGGAGCTATAAATAAATAAATACAAACATCAATGTACAATGAGATCACACATAAGAAATACATGAACTTTTTAATTCTCCAACCAACCAATCCGAATTTTCCTCCTGTAGGAAAATGAAACAACAAGGGGTGAATACAATTGCCCAATAGGAATCGCATAGTTCCAAAACAATAACCATCCTATAAATAGAAATGATCATTCATGCAGGATGATACCATATAGTAGGTGACGTTTTATAATTTCAAAATATCATACGTAGAGTACATTTTTCTCAAAATTTATTTAAACATTTAAGGAAAACCTTCAACCATAAAAATTATCCCTTATCATCAGAAAACCATAAATCCTTTGCGAAACAAATATGTTTAAGGAACAACATCATTTTAAATTTATTTACCAATTCCAAAATATTCCTCATTTAATTTTCATTTTAATATTCTTCTTTTGTTTCCATTTTCCTTTTCTACTAATTACATTTATTATAACATCATAAGCTCAAGTTTAAGTTCCCTTAATACTCCAGACAGTCCTCATACATTCTATTCACACCAGTCTATTCATATTTGCTATAACTCCTTAACATAGAAATCAAAATCTCTTTTATATTCTATAATAGTTATCCTACACTCAACTCCTACTTGTCTAACAACTACATCACATCCACACTTGCATTATCAATTATAATTCAACATATCACAAGGACAATAACCCCTTTTTAATTCAATTTCTTCATTAATTATATAACAAAACTCTTAATCTTTCTTTATAGATACAAATAACCCCGGTGAGTTCTTTATCACCAACTCCTTATTTAATTACTATTTCATTATCCATTCTTTTGAAATAATTTTTATATGCATTCCCCTTTCATACTAAATTACACATCAAATGGTAATCTCACAAGTTCATCACAAGTTACACATATCATCACTGACCTCAACACATTTCACAACATATTCCACCTTTTGCCGGCTATTATACGGCAAGAAGTGAACTCCCAAAAAACTTTTTGTCAAAAACTATATTTGTCCAAAAACCATTTTTTTTTTTCCAAAAACCATTTTCAACTTTTAAAACCACCCCCCACATTTGCCAGCCACTATACAGCAAGATGTGAGCACCCAAAACATTTTCGAAAATCATCCATTTTTTCACTTTTTCCGGCTATTATACGGTAGGACTGTGTAGACACCCAAAAATCATTTTTCTACTTTTGCCGGCTATTATACGGTGGGACAAAAAAGGTACAACTCACTTTGACGTGAGTTTCCTTTACCTGACTTTGGTGAGAACAAATTACACAGGCGAAGGCAAGCAAAAAGGACGGTGTTGTTCGGCCCGTGGGTGTAATGCCCCAACTTCCGGGCTGTTAAATACATACAACAATACAACACAAGTAGGATAGATAACCAAAACATCTTAATATGCATATATAACCAGAGTTAATATCACAAATAATTTGTTTATGTTCCATTACAGGATTACCAAACAATTGCCAAACCAAAAGTCAAAAGGAAAAAAAACTACTAGTCTAAGTCTTCAAATGAACCACAGCTCCAACACTTCATCTTATTTGCCTTCGAAATAACCTTCACCATTGTAAATTGTTTCATCACCTAACATGACACGCCATGAGCTTGGAATGCCCAGTAAAAACACACATATCCCCATATCTTCTATCAACCAATCAACCATACACAGAACAAATCGGGTAACATGACATACAATATTACAACAAGTTCTATGAATTAGTAGTTAGACTAGACATCTAGAATCTCCCAAAGAGATCATTCTATCCAACCACAAGGATTGAACACCAGACTATTCAGAACTCTCTATTTTACTGCTTTGCAGACCTTACCACCTATGCTCACCTCCCGGTTATTTACTGGTCAGTGACATTGATGGACCTCAAAAGGGACCGCCAAACAAGTGGGCTCGCTTACACCCAAATCGTGCATAGGGCTCGCCTACACCCTGTACATACCATACCAAATCGTGCCTAGGGCTCGCTTACACCCTGAAACCACCACATAGAGTCTGAATACATCCGTGTCAACCTAGGAGCTTGCTTAGACCGCTTGCGCAAGACTTAACTCATTTGGTTTTAATCCCATCATAATTCATGTCATTCATATGTACAAATTATTCCAACACTAATGTGAACGTCACCCATTGCCAACCCTTTATCATTTCCCGTTTATTAGATCTTTTGCCAAGCAAGTTAGTCACATTCGGTAATTCAATAATATAAAAGAGCATGAGACAAACATAAGAGAGGAAATATAACCTATGATAAGCATACATAAATATGGTAAAGCAAGCAAACAACATTAGGAATGTTTTGAAACACTTAGAGACAAATAACACAATAAAACACAATTTTCAGCACCGTTCAGTTCTACAGGGCTAACAATAATGCTTCGGTAAAAATACTTCCAGGTCAAATTAGGGGCTGAAATTGCACAAAAACAATAATCAACCTGTCTAGTTTCAATTCCAATTCTCAAAATTTGCACAGAACCTCCAGAAATTTGTTTACAAGCTATATTCTAAAACCTGTCCAGACTTGTCACCCTTTGGGAAAACTAGCTTTCCTCTCAATCTACCCGATGAGTTTCACCCAAATAAATTCTGTTGGAAAGAGGACTCAGAATTCTAAATTTTTACAAAAGAACCAACATGAGATGATTTTTCTGAAATTTTATAAAATTGCAAGAAGTTGACTGTTTTTCAAAGACGCAGGACAAAATTTTTAAACACAATATCCAAGCCCTAAAATCACACAAGGCTTAAAAAACACACAATGAGGGGCTAATAGAATTATCATATGTTCTAAACAAACCAAATATCCTATCTTAGTTTCAGATTTGAGAAATAAATAAATTTGATATTTCTTTTAAAATAGAGAAGTTGTAATAGTGCAGATTTTGAACAAAATTGCATGACCAAGTCACCAATTCATACCCCCACTTACATACACCAAAAACCCTATTTACCATTAATATCAACACAAGAGAGCATACTAGATAATAGGATGAGACGGCTAAAAGAATTGGAGAAGACAAGAGAGAGGTGTGGTTCTTACATTAACTCAAGAAAACAACTTTTATTCCTTCTTCTTCTCCACTTCCTTATAGTTCACAATCTCCTCCTCTCACCCTCTCCTTGGTTACTGAAAATATGTGTAGGGAATGTGGAAAATGTTCTCAATTTATAGGCAAGGGATTTAGGTTGAAAAGACAATTGTACCCTTACTCAATTATTGTTCCTTAATGGCTAAGAAAATTATCTTAATGACTAAAGAAGGCATAAATATCTAGATATTTTTTATTTTGTTTTTCAACCAATTTTCCACTAAAATATTATTTATAATACCTATGTACATATTTAAATAAATAATAATATTCTATTCAAATAAATAATAAATGAAAGAACAACAAAAACAAAAATAAAAATAAAATGTATGAATTAATTCATAAACTATGAGGTAAATAAATAAAAACCAAGTTTTAGGGTACTTCCAATTATAAAGTGATGTTCCATGATTTACTTATGACAATATACGGGAAAATTATCCTTTATTGGGCGACTTTGTAAATTTTTATGAAATTTGGGACAAAAATGCAATTAACCTAAGGCTTAGGGTTTCACGTGTGATTAGCAGAATTTAAGGTCTCTATAGTGGGGGCCCGTCACGGGTCCCATTTTGATAATCTGAACCGTTCAATGTGTAGAACTCATCAAGTACTATATGCTTGTAAACAATTATGTTGATCGGATATCGCTAACTACATGATCAAATCAGTTTTGTATAATAAAAAAAAATGGATGGTATTATAGATAATGGTTGACAAAAAATTAATCCGATCAGATAATTATCGATATTTGATCAACGTGATTTTTGACAAGCATATAGTACTCGACGAGTTCTACACATTGAACGGTTCCAATTACCAAAACGAGATCTGTGGTGGGCCTCCACAGGCCGAACATCACTGTCCAATTCAATGTCTGAAAAGGAGGCAAGCATACCCACTGCTCTGGCCCAGCGTACTACCTATTCATCTCTTCTTTCTCCGATACACTAAATTATACAATTTTTTAATATACATTTTTTCATAAAAAGTCAAAAAGTTATCCCAAACAATCATATTTTTTTTCCTCAACTTTTTAGTCCAAAAAGTCAAAAAGTCAAAAAGTGCATTTATTTAGGATATCCCAAACAACCCCTAAATCTATTTCTTATTTTTTGTCCTTTTTAAAAATATTTTATTATTAATTTATATTGAGTTTCCTATTTAATATGAAGTTAGCCACACCGCCCACATCGTATTTGCTGCACTTCTTCCCCTTTAGATGGTAGGTATCCTTTTCTTCTTTGGCCTACCAGGTGCGCGCCGAACGGATGGAGGGAGTATGATATGATTGTCCGGTTTGATTTCTGATTTTTCAACTGTTGGGATCGGGTATATTGTGGACGAGTGTGCTGGCTGGTAATTGGTGACGTGGAAAAATGGATCAACCAACTCGTTCAAGTCTGTGCCGCTGTTGCGGATGGCAACCATTGCGTGTTCACAAGGAAGCCCATTTATCTACCATTGGAAACATGAACACGTACACCTCCCAATGTCTACCAACACGGATGGATACGAGTGGACCTCGTACACATCATGGTTTGCCTGGCTGACAGTCCATGATCTCTTATTCTTATATGTCTTATCTAGTTTACATTTAATTTTTGGACAAATTACACCAGACCATGTGCTGGACGCCCCCCTGTGGTCGGACATCTGATTCATTATCAGTATCCTAATTGCGTCAACCAACTTGGTGATCGGTAAATGGCAAGCTTCCTTTATCCAATTATTGAATGATTCTGCGGCATTGGAAGGCATTTTGCCGCATCGTTCGCCCCTTAAGACGTGTGTCAAGATATTAAAATTGGAATGTGGTTAGATGCATGAGGTTTACATATCAACCCAGCTAGGCAATATGATTAAGGAATGACCAATTATTACCTTAAATGTGTATTCGCCCAATGGCGTGGGTCCAAATCCTTAAGTAAATTTATTGCAAAATGATGGCTAGATTTTATAAATTGTTCTAACTTGTGGTTAAAGTCAGCAATTGTTGGCGTATACGCGCATTCTCGAAATTTGGTAACCAAGCCAATACGATACGGATGGTTGACGTACTTTATTTTGTCTTTCAAATTCCTTTGCAAATGCTACATACAAAATGCATGGTGTGATGTTGGGAAAATAGACGCTATGGATTCCAAAAGGCCTGCATGACGATCCGAAATAAATGTTATCGATTGGCCCTATCAACTATGTTAGCAAGATTTTGTAAAAACCATTCCCAGTTTGTTGCATTCTCAGCGTCGACAATTGCGAATGCCACCAAAAATAAACCTACAAAAAAAAACATTACCACATCGTCACAACATTGTGTTCAAACCCCCCCTCCCCACCCAATGTTCGGTACGTTTTCACCACGAGCAACTCAAACACACACACTACCCCCTGTAACAAAATATACCTGGGATAAAAAATATGAAAGCACTACAACATGTAATTTAAATGGTGAACTAACATAACCTTTGTTCTCATCTTTAGCTGTGGCCGCAAGCAAATTACCCTTGTGTCTGCCTTTCAAAAAATGTACCATCCAAAAATAATAATGGGCGACAATTATTGAACCCGTCAATGCAAACTTTGAATGATACGAACATCCTATTGTGGACACCCCATTTTTGACCGTCCTCAAGACTTGGACGTCACCGTTTGAACACCCGGTGATCATCTATGTTTGTGTTCGTTTGGAGTTCCCGGAGGTCTCGGCTACGCGCCTTGCCTCAAGATCTCCGAACTTGACTGTTTTGTGCTTGGTTCAACACCAAACACTTGTGTTTTTCCTTTGAGAGGCAGAGTAGGGCTTGTAGACCACCCCCACCCATCACCTGCCGTGGCTTGAGGCCACCGGCTGTGTTTTGTGGCCACCGGCCAAATATTTGGCCGGCCGACACTGTAGATAGCCGGTCGGCTATCTTTTTTTGGTCGATGGCAATTTTGGGCAGCCGACTACTGTTCATCTACTTTATGTAGATATTTTGTGCCAGCTGTGATAGCTGGCACCCACTCTGTTTCCCCCCATACACGTGTATGGAGAGATTTCCCTCTAAGCAAGCTTGTTGTATAAGCCTTGCAAGAGGGACTTCTATAAGAGGAGAGATCTTCTCCTTGTTCTAGGTTAGAAGGTTTGAAGGCAAAACCAGAGCTTATACATATAGATACACCCCTTCTCTATATTTCCCTCTCTCTCCTCCCTTGTGTGTGTTTCATGGCCTAAAAGTGTACTTTTACCTTACATTTGCACTAATACACACACTATTACACCTTGCTCCGAGATTGAGGGGCTTTGAGGGTTGATTCTTGAGTTTTTGGACTGTTTTTGATCAAAAGAAGAGGGTTGCATTGGTTGTTCTTAAGGTGTGCTCCAAGGGTAAGCACTTTGCTTTAGTTCTCCCAAACTTGCACTAGTTTTTTACCTATCTTACTTGCTGATTTAGTTCTTGTGCATAACATAAAAAAGGCTTATATTTTCATGCTTAAGAACTTTCATTAAGGGTCTTTTGTGGTTTGAGTTCAAACTTACCCTCTTAGGCCTTATTTGGCCTTTTTGGTGCTCCCTTTGTGAGGCTTTGTTTGCTTGAGTATTTTGGTCTTCTCACCACTAAAAATCAGTGGATTTTCAGTGGTGAGGAAGGTGGTTTGAAGTTTTGTATAGGGGAGGGACACCCCTCTCCCTTCATTGCCTCATTTCCTTGCCTTTTGGCTGAAAGGGCAACATGTATGCTTGATTGATTTTGGCCCCATTTCAGAGCTTTTTGGGTGTCCTTAGGTCACATATTATCTCTGTTTTTGGTTGGATTTGTGCCCTTTTGCATGCTTAACATACTTGCTTTACATTCCTCTATTTGGCCTAGAAATGCATCTTGTGTTTAGGTCATGATTCTTGTATGTGCTAGCCTAATTTCATGAAGGTATTGGCATTATTTCACCATGTTTAAGGTCTGTTGGCCATTTGTTTCAGTCATGCTTGCCATGTTTGGTGTCCTCTCTTTGTGTTTTGGCTTGTGAGCCTTGAGCATATTAGCCTCTAGCATGCGTAGCTTGGACCATCTTCATGATTTGGCATTATCTAGGGTCGTATTTCAGTCCATAAGTCATGCTTGTATGCTTGCATATGTGACCTCTTTCATGCTTTGAGGATATGCCCTTTTATGCCTTGAAATGAGGTTTGGTGCATGTATCTCATTGGAGCCACTTAAATTGCCATATTAGTGGGTTTGGGAGTCCATTTTTGCATGCTAAAATTCTGTTTTTACTTGTCTAATTCATGCCATGATTGGTCATATTGGTAGAAGTAAAATGCCCCTTTTGTGCCTTAGCCTTAGGTCCATTGGCTTGCATGTTGACATGAGAGTTTGTCCATCATTTTGGGCACTTTTTGGCACTGTTTTGAGGTGAATTAAGGTCTGCCCCTTTACCATTTTAAGCCACCATTGCATGCTTGTTTCATGTTTGTTGCATGGTTACTTCATAAGGTGTTGTAGCATGATGACCCTATTGCTTAAATTGTCCGTGTTTGCATTGCATTTGCATCTTGCATGCCTAGCATTGCATACTTGCCATAGTAGTTGCATGGCATTTGGCATGCCTTGCATCTTGATACCATGTTGCATTTTGAGCCATGTTTGCATAACATGCATTACATTACTTGGTTTGGGGTGTCAAACCAAGTGTAAGGGTTAAGGAGCGTTCATACTATAAGTGATGCAACGTGCCTTAACTCTCGGTCACCGGGGCCTTTGACTTCGACGTGATAAGGCCTTGGTCCTCATTTGTGTGTTGCATGCATTTTTACATCAAATGGAAAGCTTGATCTCTTGGGCTATCATGCACAATTGATGGCTCGAGGATCGAGGGCCGTGCCTCCCTGAGTTCAATACATGATGGGGGACATGACCATGCTTACATGTGCCTGAAATCCCATGCCATATGCTGTCTGTCCTCTGTTGTTGTCAAAACTGTCTTCTGCAGGAAGTTTCTGCCGACCGGCAGAATTCAGTGCCGACCGGCCATAGGTGAATGGCCGATAACCCCAGCAGCAGCCGATGGAGATTATGCACTACCGGTGGGCATTTCCCCCAGCCGGTGGTATTCTGCAGTGTGCAAGGAACCTGTCCCAGAACTTTGGAATTTTTCAGAGAAGTAAGGCAGTGAAAACAGAGGCAGCAATGGTATGTTACGGACTTTCCGGACGAGACGGGTTCGAGCATGCATCATTCGCGCATCCCGAGGCGGGGGCCGTGGCTACCTTTCTTTTTCTTACATTTGTTCTGTTAAGTAAATTATAATTTTTTGTAATAATTTATTTGTTTATTATTCAGACTGTAATATTTATTTGGACCCTCCGAGTGAGGGTAATTGTGTAATAAGTGTGCGTGAGTGTGTGTATGTCTTCCAACCCCACGTCTTTCTTCCCTTTTATTTACCCGCTTATGATGGTAGACTAGGGCATATTTAAAATTAGCATACCTTATGCTATGCATGCGTGCATTCATACATTTGTCTTGCATGCACCGGGCTCGGTACATCATGCTAACTGCATTTGTATTTCAATTCTAAATTGAACACGTGCATCAATTGACCGCATTTCACATGCCATGCTTAGGTTAGCCGAGCCTACTCTAATTGCATCTTGCATGTGCTGCATTAGCCACTTTAACATGAACGAGGATCACGCATGTTTGTTAACTAGTTTATTGTTTTGGCACAGAGTACATTGTAAGTATTTATGCTCTAGCATATCGCATGCGTGTGAATGCTATCATGACAGCATGCTTACCATGTGGCTAAATGCTTATGTGTTAAACTATTTGAATGCCTGTGGGTGAAGGTTGGATTGTCTGAGTTGGAAAAACTAGTTGAAATCTGTGTTTTAGCCTACCTGCGAGTAGCAAATTCCAAAACGTTTTCCAAAATAAACGGATATGCAATGTTTATTTCCAAGTTAGGCGATCTAGTCTATACTTGTTTGCTACCCATGTCTGCCGTCGCATAACATAGTAAATTCTAAGCTAATAAATGGAATAAGAACACATAACGTTTTCAAAAACAGATATCACGGTTAGTAGAGGCCGATCTTCGGATCGGGCGAGAGGGGGTGCTCATAGCTGACCTTCCCACTCGTACCCAGCTCCGAGCCGAGGCACTTGGTAAGGACGGACACGTGGCCTTTGGCACCGAGTCAGGGTTTTCTAAATTCCCCCATTTTAAAATATTTAGGTGGCGTCTCTGTATCTGGCAAAGCAGTCCATGTTTGGCACTTCTTTTCAAAAATCTGTTTCTCAAAAACGATTTGCCAGATTTGGACTCTTTGGTTCAGATTAAGAACCGTGACACAAGTCGAGTCCGAACTGTGGCGAGGGCCCCACGCGGGCGCGTCTATAGTTTTCTGGCGACTCTGCTGGGGATATAGAGAGCTTGACTCGAACTCGTGATATCCTGTTTGATTTTCATTTATGTGTCTCTTTGCATTACATGTTGCATTGGTGCGCGCTAGGACACCGTGTTTGCCATCTGCCATTCCTGAACGGTTTGCCGGAGGCTTGTCTTGTCAAGGCATGACCATAAGGCTGACCAGTTATGGGCTCTGACAGTATGGGAGCACAAACCCTGATTTTACCGGGGCACCCTTTTCGACCATTCGACTTAGTGCATATCGAGAATCCATAGTGACCATTCCAAGCTAGGACAGGTTGCTTACCCGATGTTAGGTGTGTTTGAAAACTGCTGCATGCATAGTGAAACCCTAGCTCCTGACAAATAGGACAGGGAAACCCTACCCCAACATAGGGGTGTTTTGGCTCTCTTTACCTGCTATGTGCTTTTAGTGTATCTCTACAGGGGAACGTACATGGCAGTTTGCAAGATTGAGCATTAGATTCTGAGGGGATCAATATCAGTTTATGAGAATCAGTTATCCGCGGATACCAGGTTCAGTTTTGGGAACAGTGATCAGTATCGGGGAACAGTGTGTTCGGCTTACCAACTGATTGTATTGTGAATGCCCAACTGTGCGTTGTATGTGTTTATTCTACGTCGTTGTGCTGTCCGATTGTTTGTTTATTTACTACTTTATTTTATCTTTTTGCTAGGTAGTTTAACACCATTGCTTCCAACCCGGTAGATATTTCCCAAGCACTCTGGGTTGGAGGTCGTCGCTCCATCGATCTGAGGATCTGGTAGACGGACAACCAGTGTACCGCTCCCTACCCCCGGTTACTAGACGGAGGACAGCTAGGCAGAGGGCATCAGTTCAACAGTCAGTTCAGAGGGCCTTATCTACCCCACCTGAGTTCAGTAGGATCAGGGTCCTGTTTCACCTACAGAGAGGGAAACATATACCAGTAATTCAACCAGAGCAGAATTATGTATGGCTAGCTTAGAGGAGATGTGGCGCCAACTCCAAGAGAGCATGAAAATGAATGCAGCAGGATGCTGTTCGGCAGGCAGAGTTCGCCAGCAGCAGGCCACGGTCGTGAGCGAACAAGCAGAGTTAATCGTGAGGCCGACAACAGCAAAACGGAGCATCTGCTTCGCAACAAGTTCCTCCCCACCAAGGGTTCCGATACCCCGAAGAAACACCGAATGCCCGAAATGTCCAAGAGGATACCGACCTCTCTAACGGGGCCAGCTCCGCCCCTGATTCCGCCACAACTATCCAGGCATCACGCCTGTCAATATACGGACTCTCCTTTTGAGTTCGAATGGACCCACAAGCCTTAAAATTGAGTAGTTAGGAAAAGATGTG
>NW_021024659.1:613638-669324 GCF_004153795.1 Camellia sinensis | reverse complement strand
TTCATGACCTTCCCCTCTCGTACCCAAGTTCCCGAGCTGAGGCAACTTTGGTGATGACGGACACGTGGCCTTAGGCAACAAGTCAGGGTTTCCTAAATTTTCCAAAATAAAATATTTAGGTGGTGACTCTGTATTTGGCAAAGCAGTCCATGTTTGGCACTTCTTTCAAAAAATCTGTTTTCAAAAATGATTTGCCGGATTTGGACTCTTTGATGATTTCATCAGCCTTGCATTGCACTCTGCGAGATTAGATACAAAACCGTGACACAAATTGAGCCCGAACTGTAGTGAGGCCCGAGGTCGCGTCTACAGTTTCTAGCGACTCTGTTGGGGATTTAGAGAAGTTGACTCGAACACATGATATCTGGTTTTGACTACACTTATGTGTTTATTTGCATTGCATTTGCATTGGTGCGCCTAGGACACCGTGTTTTCCGTATGCTATTCCTGAACGGTTTGCCGGAGGCTCGCTTTGCGAAGCGTGCCATAAGGCTGACCGGTTGCAGGCTCTGCCACGACGGGAACACAAACCCCGGTTTTACCGGTGCACCCTTTTTGACCATTTGACCTAGTGCATGTTCGGAATCCATAGTGACCATTTCCAGTTAGGATAGGTTGCTTACCCGATTATAGGTTGTTTGAAACCGCTGCGTGCGTAGTGAAACCCTAGCTCCTGACAAAATAGGGCAGGGAAACCTCACCCCAACATAGGGGTATTTTGGCTCTCACTTGTTTGCTATGTGCTTTTAGAGTGCATCTTTACAGGAATGCATGTATCAGTTTACAAGTTTGGGTATCAGGCCTACGGGCACCAGTTCAGTATTTTGGGAATCGGTTATCTGCAGGTATCAGATTCAGTTTTTGGGGCAGTAATTTGGGGAACAGTGATCAGTGGTTGAATATAGTTATCCAGCCGTGCCTGTATCTGTTCTAGTGAAATTGGGCTCAGTTACTACCTATTTTCTCTTTCAGTTCGGAGATTCAGTTCAGAGTTGTCAGTATCTTCCTTCGCTGAGGCAAAGCAGAGAAAGGCCAGTTAGGGCTCACTGGTTCATCTGATCCGTCAGTCACCAGTCACATCACCTTCGATCAGTTCAGTGGACTCGTGATGACACAGAATTCAGAGGAACTAGTGGTTATGGAAGCCGCATTAAACCAGGGAATCATCATACAGGGTGATACCGATATTGAAGTGCCACACCTACCCAGGTCACCTGCCACACATCCTATTTGGGAACCCTAGTTATTTCAAACCCGTGAGCCCACCACTTTCGAGTTGATGGGAATGATTGACGATCTTCAGAGATCCGTGACTGATCTAGCCTATGGAATGTCGGCTTCGCCACCAACCGCATCGTATGTTGGGAACTTTATATCGGAGGAGCCCCCGCTACTAGGGTGAATTATAATCGAACTCAGCCGACCTAAAGCCATCCCAAGTTCCGACAATGGCATGTCGACAACAATGGGGCTCCACTCTGATGTAGCAACTCAAACCTTCCACCAAGCTGAGGCTAGCAGAAAGAACAAGATGAAGGTGGACACTGATCCCTATGAACGACTTCAACAAGCTGTTGAGGCTCTAAAAGCCGAGGGGTTGGACAAGTGACAACTACTCGCAGTTGTGGCTAAGATTATGGATGACATCTTCCCCACTCAGGCCGAGAGCAGTTTAAGCCAGAGGGAAAATTGAGATGGGGACCATCGTACCAGAACAGTTCCTTCCAATCCTAACCCTGCACCTGGAAAAGATCAGAGAGCCAAGGTAGCACCTGCCGATCCTTTTTCGAGTGCGTCCAGCAAAAGTCAGCAAACCTTGAAGTATCCGCCCCGTGGTCGCAGGGTCTTCCATGCCCTCTACATGCCTTTGTCTAAGGCCCTTCAAATCCTCGTCGAAAAAGGGCATCTCAAACCCCTCAAGCCTCGGCCTCTCCCAAGTCCCCTTCCAGCTAGGCATGATGGTATCCAGTACTGTGCATACCATCAACAAACCGGTCACAGCACCGACAACTGCTTCCATCTTCGCCACGAAGTGCAAGATTTGATTGACAATGAAGTCATCCTCCCGCCAAGCTCGGCAAAGTCTGTCACCACCGGGTTGGTGGATTTCGAGGATAATGCAAGTATGTGATCAGGGGTTGGACCACCTGCGGGCGGCGCGTGGTTTACCTCGGATGTGAAGAGGAAGGAATTCCTCGGGATTTGTAAAATTTGATCTTTTGAGAGAAAGAGAGGCGTGCTAAGCCCTTAATGAATAAGATCATGCTTGTTAATGTGAGTACTGAAAAGGATCCGGGCTTGATCCAGATTGGTTCTACATTGTCTTCAGCTCGAGCGACTAGTCGCTTTCTTAAAAGATTTCAAAAAATATTTTGCGCGGTCCTGTGAAGACCTGTGCGGAATCGCTCTTGAGATTGTGCAGCTTAGGATCGCTCTCAGCCTCAAGACTCGACCCCTCATTTTCAAACCTTGGACTTAAATTCAGAATGTTCAATGGTCAACCATCAAAAGAGGCTTGTGTGGCCATATTTGAAGCAGCCCACGAACTAGGGGCAAGAAAAGTCAGATCAAGAAGATCAGATGTAATCAAAAGAAGCTTGCAAAGCTAGATCAGAAGCACCCCTCAAACTAGGGGCAAAAATGTCAGATATACTCGAAGAATCAAGAATTGGGACATTTCTCAAGATAGTGAAGATCGGCAAGAATGCTATAATCCCAAAAGGGAGAAAGAAGAAAGTATTGCTGAAGGATAACCGAGTTCCTATCCACAACACAAGGGCCAAATTCAGCCCCCCATTCGATGGACTCCTACATCGTCAGCGAACAACAGCCATTCTCCTGAATTCAGATGACTTTAGGATCTCAAAACCATTTGACATGGATAAAACTACACTTTTACCCTTGAGAGGCTCGCTGGGCCGAAAACCCGGAAGGGCGACCTAGGCAAAAGTTAGAGCAAGAAAAAAAAGAAAAAGAACAAAAAAAAGAAAAACAAAAAAGCAAAGAATGAGAAAAAAGAAAAGAAGAAAAATGAAAAGAAAAGAAAAGAAGAAAAATGAAGAAAGCGAAAAGAATTGAAAAGAAAAGAAGAACAAAGCTCGCAAGGTTGAAAACCCAGAAAGGGCGGCCTTGGCAAAAGTTAGAGCGCAAAAGGAGAGGTTAATACTCGAGTGTACCTTAACCCCGAACTACGTAAGGCTTGATTCCCATTTTTGGGATACGTAGGCAACTTCGTTCTGAAGTCCAGCCGTAAAACACTTCAAATTCAACTGTGTCCATGTGATGGTTCTGGTCATCTTTGTATTCTCTGTATCTGAGAGCTTGGTTGTGATCGTCACCTTGAAAATTGGTTACAGTGTGCTGCGGTGCCATTCAAACAAGGGGCAACTTTCCGTTGCCATACAGCACGCTGCAGTGTCATTCAAACAAGGGGCAACTTTCCGTTGCCATGCAGTGCCGTTCAGACAAGGGGCAATTCTCTTTCGGATCTGAGGTTGTGTATTTCGAGAGTAGGTTCTGTGCTCATTGAGCAGTGGCCGTTTGCAAAAATAGTTTTGAGAATTTTTACTGAGGTTGACTAATTATCTCGAAAATTATTCTACTTTTCCAAAACTGGACCATTTCTTGGACCCAAAAAGAAAAAATTTCAGTGCTCATAACCTAACTTGCATGATTTCAAATCAAAAATTGAACAAGCATGTTAATCTAACTCTCATATTGGTCAAAATTGTTTTAGTAGAAAATCAGAACGTCAAAAACAAAAAATGGTCAAAATAATGAACTAGGGGCACAGTTAAGTCAGGTGTTCTGTCTTTTTTCCATTGTCAACATACTTGCCAGAAAGGGCACTCTACCTGCCAGAAAAGGGCACAACTGAAGCTAACAACAAAAGGTCGAAAAGCTCTCTTATCATCCAAGCAGCGATGTATCAAGCCAAGTGCGAAGCACGAACTAGGATGGAGCAGGATATTCCATTCCCTCATCTGGACAGATCTGATCATGTCCAAAGTCCCCAGTAGAGCATCATCAACCGATGTCAATTGCAGATCTGCTGCACATCTAGCCACATCACAACCCCTCTGTGGGGGAAGTTCACTGTTGTAAGCAGAAGAAGGAGAATCTAGCAGAATGCTAGGAGCAAGAGCACGCAACTTCTTGTTTACCCATCAACCACCCAGGGGAGGGATGAAAATGAGAGATTGAAGAATAGAGAGATGTGCGTTGAGAGAAAAAGTGAGGAAAAGGGCTTTTTCAGAAAACAGAGCCTGAGGGCCGAGTGATGCGAGAATCACAAATAAGAAAGGGTGGGAAACAATACCCGGAGAAACTGGCTCCTTGTGCACTGAGAGGTCTCTTGCCATTGGAACACGTCTGTGTGTCGTTTCAGTCGTTTTTGTTTGTCTCGATTCTCGTCTTGAGTCGTTTCGGGTGCCTATAGATGTGTTTAGGTTGTTTTACCTTGTTTTTCCTTCGTGGTGTTGTGTTTAGGTTGTTCTACCTTTGTTTCCCGTTATTGAGTTGTTTTGGGTGTGGTCAGTTATAGGCTCAATACCCAGTTGAGAACCCTTTTCCCATTTCACTTAAAAAAAAAATGCTTTGTGCTCAGAGTGCCGTGCCATTCTCCACATTTGCGCAAAACAAAATTTGTTCTTTCATAAAACCGCAGGGTTCAACCCAGGTCATGCGGGAATAGTAAAACCAAGACCTATCTGAAGCTATATAGGTTCCAGACTTCGAAGCAAAAGAAAAAAGGAAAAATGTCGGGCATTTGAGTTCGTTTCAACTTCTGCAAGTTCCGTCGTTGCATCCTGTATGTTCAGAGTGAGCTGTGTGTTCAAAATTAAAAGACTACTGCGTTATGAGCCATGTGTTCAGATCGAGCAAAGTTGTGTTATGAGCTGTGTGTTCAAAATTAAAAGACTACTGTGTTATGAGCCGTGTGTTCAGATCGAGCAGTGTTGTGTTAAGAGCTGCATGTTCAAAAATTGAAATGCGTGAGCTGTGTGTTCAGAATTGAAATGTGTGAGCTGCGTGTTCAAAATGAAGTGAATGAGCTGTGTGTTCAGAAATGAAAGTTTATGAGCTACGTGTTCAGAATTAAGAATGAGCTGCGTGCAAATGAAAATGTATGAGCTGCGTGTTTAGAATTGAAATGTGTGAGTTGCGTATTCAAAATGAAGTGAATGAGCTGTGTGTTCAGACATGAAAATTTATGAGTTACGTGTTCAGAATTAAGAATGAGCTGTGTGCAAATGAAAATGTATGAGTTGCGTGTTCAAAATTGAAATGTGTGAGCTGCGTGTTCAAAGTGAAGTGAATGAGCTCTGTGTTTGGACATGAAAATTTATGAACTGCGCGTTCAGAATTAAGAATGAGCTGCGTGCAAATAAAAATGTACGAGCTGCGTGTTCAGAATTGAAATGTGTGAGTTGCGTGTTCAAAATGAGGTGAATGAGCTGTGTGTTCAGACATGAAAATTTATGAGTTGCGTGTTCAGAATTAAGAATGAGCTGCGTGCAAATGAAAATGTATGAGCTGTGTGTTCAGAATTGAAATGTGTGAGCTGCGTGTTCAAAATGAAGTAAATGAGCTGTGTGTTCAGACATGAAAATTTATGAGCTGCATGTTTTGGAATTAAGAATAAGATGCGTGCAAATGAAATGAATGTGCTGCGTGTTCAGGAAAAATTCAAAAGTTTGGGCTGCATGTTCAACTCTCAACACGTGTGAGCTGCGTGTTCAAAGTGAAGTGAATGAGCTGTGTGTTCAGACATGAAATTTATGAGCTGCGTGTTCAGAATTAAGAATGAGCTGCGTGCAAATGAAAATGTATGAGCTGTGTGTTCAGAATTGAAATGTGTGAGCTGCGTGTTCAAAATGAAGTAAATGAGCTGTGTGTTCAGACATGAAAATTTATGAGCTGCATGTTTAGAATTAAGAATAAGATGCGTGCAAATGAAATGAATGTGCTGCGTGTTCAGGAAAAATTCAAAAGTTTGGGTTGCATGTTCAACTCTCAACACGTGTGTGTTGTGTGTTCACAATCAAAAATGGGCTGCGTGTTCAGAAATTCAAGAGTTTGGGCTGCGTGTTCAACTTTCAAAAACTGTGAGCTGCGTATTCAACTTTCAAAAACTGTGGGCTGCGTGTTCACTACAAGAGAGTGGGCTGTGTGTTCACCATCAAGAGTTTGGGCTGCGTGTTCAACATTCAAAAACTGTGAGCTGTGTATTCAACTTTCAAAAACTGTGGGCTGTGTGTTCACGACAACAAGTTTGAGCTGTGTGTTTAGATTTTATGAAAGTGTGGGCCGCGTGTTCACTGCAAGAGTTTGAGCAGTGTGTTCGGATTTCAGGAAAATGTGGGTTGCGTGTTCACGACAAAAGTTTGAGCTGTGTGTTCAAATTTCAAAAATGTGGGCTGCGTTTTCACGACAAAAGTTTGAGCTGCGTGTTCAGAAGTTCGAGTGCTTGAGCTGTGTGTTCAAAATGGAAACCGAATGCTGTTATGGACTGAGTGTTCAGATTAAGAAGTGTTATGAGCTGTGTGCCCAAAAAGTGAGCTGTGTGCTCGAAAAATGAGCTGTGTGCCTGAAAATGAGCTGTGCGCCTGAAAACGAGCTGTGTGCTTGAGAACGAGCTGTGTGCCTGAGAATGAGCTGCGTGCCCAAAGAACGAGCTGTGTGCCCAGAAAGTGAGCTGTGTGCCCAAAAAATAAGCTGTGTGCCTGAAAACGAGCTGTGTGCATGAAAACGAGCTGTGTGCCCAAAGAACGAGCTGAGTGCCCGAAAAAACAAGCTGTGTGCCCAAAAATGAGCTGCGTGCCCAAAGAACGAGCTGTGTGCTTGAAAACGAGCTGTGTGCCCAAAAAAAGAGCTGTGTGCCCAAAAAACGAGCTGTGTGCCCAAAGAACGAACTATGTGCCCGAAAATGAGCTGTGTGCCTGAAAAACGAGCTGTGTGCCCAAAGAACGAGTTGTGTGCCCAAAAATGAGCCGTGTGCCCGAAAATGAGCTGCGTGCCCAAAGAACGAGCTGTGTGCCTGAAAACGAGCTATGTGCCCAAAGAACTAGCTGTGTGCCCGAAAACGAGTTGTGTGCCCGAAAAACGAGCTGTGTACCCGAAGAACGAGCTGTGTGCCCGAAAACAAGCTGTGTGCCCGAAAATGAGCTACGTGCCCAAAGAACGAGTTGCGTGCCCAAAGAACGTGCCCAAAGAACAAGCTGCGTGCCCAAAGAACAAGCTGTGTGCCCGAAAATGAGCTGTGTGCCCGAAAAATGAGCTATGCGCCCAAAACGAGCTGTGTGCCCGAAAAATGAGCCGTGTGCCCGAAAAATGAGCTGTGCGCCCAAAAAATGAGCTGTGTGCCCCCAAACGAGCTGTGTGCCCCCAAACGAACTGTGTGCCCGAGATCTGCCGTGTGCCCAAAAATGAGTTGCGTGCCCCAAACGAGCTGTGTGCCCAAAAAATGAGCTGTGTGCCCTGAAATGAGCGGTGTGCCCGAAATGAACCGTGTGCCCGAAAAATGAGCTGTGTGCCCGAAAAATGAGCCGTGTGCCCAAAAATGAGTTGTGCGCCCCCAAACGAGATGTGTGCCCGAGATCTACTAGGTGCTCGAAAAACGAGCTGTGTGCCCGGAATGAGCTGTGTGCCCCCAAAATGAGTTGTGTGCCCGAAATAAGCTGTGTTCCCAAAATGAGCTACGTGCCCGAAATGAGTTGTGTGCCCCCAAAATGAGCTGCGTGCCCGAATGAGTTGTGTGCCCAAAAGAGCTGTGTGTCCAAATAAACAGAGTGTTGTGTTTCGAGCTGCGTGCCAAATGAAGAGAATATTGTGTTGTGAGCTGTGTGCCAAACAAACAAAGTGTTGTGTAGTGAGCTGTGTGCCGAATGAATGGAGTGCTATGTCGTAAGCCGTGTGCCATTACTTGCATTGTGTATACATTTTATCGCACTATTTTGCGCATCGCACTGTTTTGTGCACTTTACTTGCATTGTTCATGCATTTTATCGCACTTCTTTGGTGCACCTTTCTCACACTTTTTGTACATTGTATTTCACTCGCACTGTCTTGTGCACTTGCGTTGTCTAAAACATCACGTTGTTTTGCGTATTGCACTGTTTTGTGCAGTTTACATTCGTGCTATTTTGCGCATCGTACTGTTTTGTGCAGTTTATCATTCGTGCTATTTTGCGCACCTCAAGCGTACTGTTTTGTGCAGTTTACATTCGCGCTATTTTGCGCATTGCACTGTCCTGTGCATTGCATTTATTCGCACTATTTTGCGCACCCCAATCACACTGTCTTGTGCTTTGCATATCACGTCGCGCTATCTTGCGCACCTTACCTGCACTTGTTAGTGCATTGCATCGCGCTATCTTGCGCACCTTACCTACACTTGTTAGTGCATTGCATCTCACCGTTTTGTGTATTCACCCTGCTCGTACTGTTTTGTACACCTTTAGCATCGCACTATTTTGTGCATCTGTTTAGCACTGTTTTGTGCATTCGCTCTGCATTGCGCTGTCTTGTGCACATTGTATTTTTGTATCATTCGCACTGTCTTGTGCACTTTTTGGTCCGAGAGACCTTAAATCCTCTGGTTTGGGAGACCTTAAATCCTACATCTTTATTCGCACTGTCTTGTGCACCCTCCGGTCTAGGAGACCTTAAATCCTCTAAAGGTGCAATTCCTTTGGTGTTTGTCGTGCCTGAACGACTTCTGGTGGTTAGGTATAGCCACCTGCCTGTGTTAGCGGTGAGTTCCTAGGAGATCAACTGAGACGGTGGAAACTAGAGTTTGAATGGCTTATGCCCAAAACGCAAAGGTTCGGGATTTCCGAGACTAAAGTCTGGTTTAAATACCCAGAGGTGTATCCTTCGCTTGAAATCTGTATGGCAGCCCCATAGATTGAGATAACATGTATATGCACCTCAATTCTGGATACTGAACCAACCTAGTCTGTCACCCTGTTGGAGAATAGGGAAAGCTGCGACCATAGTCAGGGAGAAAAGTAGTACCTATGGTTCAACTAAGAAGAAGCGAAACACCCCAGCAACATGAGGCACGGTATTGTAAGTACGGTTTATTTGAGGCTGGCACGACCAGACGAGCCGGACATGTATTATGTTCTCCGTGTGAGACGTAGCGAGAATTGAATAAGTCTCGTACATCCTTTCTGCATGAATTGTAGTTAGATTTGTATTTTCTTGCTTAAAACTGTTGCGTGTGCATTTCATTACAGCTTGCTGCTTTACATGATTATGAGTTACGTCCGGCTTTGTGCATATCATTTTGCATCTTGCCCCCTGCCTGCGGGCACATCTTTGTTATCTTGCCAGTTTGTCTAAGTCTTCGGCTTTGTCAAAAATGGGTTGTCTCTAGGCTTTGACATTCACTCCCGTCAATTACGACTTTCGAGTTCTGTCAAAGAGGGACAACTGTAGACACCCCATTTTTGACCGACCTTAAGACTCAGACGTCTCCAATTGAGCACTCGGTGATGATGCATACTGTGCTCGTTCTGAGGTTGCGGAGTCTCGGCTGCGAGCCTTGCCTCCGGACTTCGAAGCTCTTTTGTGCTTTGCCTTGGTTTGCGAACCAGGTCCTGTTTTCTCTATTTTCTCTTCCCAAAGGGAGGGAGAGGTCTCGTAGACCATCTCTCAGTGGCCGTAGACTATGTTTCATGGTCGTAGGCCATTTTTCCCGTTTGGATCCCAGTTTCCGGTTTTCGGAGCCGTCGGCCGTGTGCCTCGGTTTGGGACCGCTTAACTACCTCTGTTTGCTCCGGTTTTTGGCACACACCTTGCTTCCTCTCTTTTGAGGGACACTGTGGCCCGGGTAACCACCTTCGTGGTCATACGCCACTTCCGGTGCCTAACAACCTATTTTCGGGGCCCCGAACCGCGCGTTTTGGTTCCCGAACCTTCGTTTTGCATCCGTTTTGGTCCATTTTTGGGTAGAGACCCTATTTTCATTGTTAAAAAGATGGTAGGATGGTGGGAGGCCACCTTTTCCCTGAAAAACCAGTTTTCTCATTTTATCTCTCCAAAAGCTGGTTTTTCTGACAGAAAGTTGGTTTTTCTCACTTTTGAGCCACAATTCCTGGTTTTTCACACCATCATTGTGTTGTGCTCATCTGGGAGGCCACCAATATGGGTAGGCCGACCAATAATTCTTCTTGACCCTTTTGAACCCCTCTAAAAAGCTGGTTTTTCTCTCTCTTGGGCCACATTTTCTGGTTTTTCACTATACAGCTGTGCTGCACTCATATAGGAGGCCACCTTTTTGGGGTGGCTGGCCAGAAATTCTTCTTGAACCTTTTGACCCCTGGTCGGCCGACCAGGGGGAGTGGCCGGCCGGCCACTTGAACTGGCCAGCCTGCTTCTTGCTTTTTGCTCTCTCTGAATGCAATCCAGCTGTGCCAGCTGGGAGGCATTTGGACCATCCTCCATACACGTGTATGGAGGATCTTTGAGGCTTCCAAGAGAAGCTTTGGCCTCTCTCCTCTATAAGAGAGGCCCTCCTCTTCCATTTGAGGGGTTGAACAACTTTGAAGGCTTACAACTCTCTCTCTTTCTCACTCTATATCTCTACACTTGAGCTTCCAAACCCTAGTTTTCTTGGACCATTTGCACTATAACCCTTAACACCACACCTCCTCCATCCATTCCAGCACTTTGGGACTGATTTGCAAGGGTTGAAGGTTCACCAACTTGGTCCAAAAGCTCCAGCTTTGCTGCTCTTCAAGGGTAAATACCTATTTCCCTTAAACTTGCATTTTTTTGCTCCATTGATTAGCCTTACTTGCAAGTATTTCTGGACTTTATCATAAACTAAAAAGTGTCATATTTTGAGCTCCTCTTCAATATTGATTAAGGACACTTTTCTGTTTGAGACCTCCTACATCCTTGTATCCTTTATCCCTCCTTGTAGGCCTATTTTGCATCATATCTTAGTCCTACTTGTGAGCACTTTCGAGATTTGTCATAAACTAGAAAAAGTTTCCTTTTGAGCTTATAAACATGTTTACTGAAGGTCACTTCTCTGTTTGGGGTTATCTCCCCCATTTCATGCTTTATTTCTTCATGTTTTGAGCTATGCATGTGAGTATTTGCATTGGCCTTGGTTTGGCCTCTTAGCCACTGAAATCCAGTGGATTTTCAGTGGCTTGGATGTGTTTTTGAGAGCCAAAATCAGAAGGGAGTGACCCCCTCTCTCCTTGTCATGTTCGGTGGTCTTGTTGGCCTTCCAAAGGGACCCCTTTTTGCATGCTTTGAAGTCATGTTCGAGGCCTCATTCTGAGGGTTTTGAGGTCTGCCTTAGCTCTGTCCAAGGCCCTTTTGGCCATATTTTATGTCCCTCATGCATGTGTGGAACAACCCTCCTCAAGGCCTTTCAAGAGGACCTTTCATTGTATGCTTTATTGATCAATTTCAGGCCCTTTTTGGTGAGTTTTTGGGCTTTCATATTTGATTTCCAGAGTTGGTTTTGCTATGCTAAGTGTCTATCATATATGTGTTGAGTAACCCCTTGCATGCCCTTTCAAAGGAGCTTATCATTTTCGCACATGTTGGCTACATTTTAGTGGTTATTTGGGCATATTTTGTCATGATTTATTCACTGTTTTTGGCTGGTTTGATGGGTTTTCATACGCTTCATATACATGCCATGTAATCCACGCTTGCTAGCCAAATTTGCATGCTATTTTAGTCCATCATGTTAGCACTTTTTGGCCATGCCTTAAACTAGAAATGTGCATGTTTTGGGACTGCCTTGGCTCTGTCTTTGCACTTCATTACCAAATAATGCTTGCTTTGCATAGTTATAATTCAATACATGTGCCTAGCTTTAAGTTTCAAGGCTTATTTCCTGCATCTGGTGCCATATTTCCATGTTTCGGGACCATTTAGCATCATGTTTCAGTGCTGGAAATTACATGTTTGTATGCCATCTTTCATCTCTTGCCATGCTTTGGTAGAGTGGCATTTCATGCCTTAGGTTCGGTCCTCGGTATGCGTGCACGTGTGCACGCATTTCAGTTGTCTCTTTTCCATCTCATGGCCACTGATGTGAGTGTGGCTGAGGTCCACTCATATTGGTGTAAGTCCATCATGCATTGTGTATGCCATTTCAGTTCATAGCTTTGCGTATGCTCGGTCGCATGTTAGAGCATTGTGTTTGTCATGTTACATCGAGCATTGTGTATGCCATTTCATAGTATTGCGTATGCTAGGTTGTATGTTAGTCACATTGTGTATGCCATCTCATTTGTATCGTGTTTGGGATAGGAGTTAGCCCAAGCACGGGAAACGAGGTACGTTTCGTACTCCGAGTGACGGAACGTGTCTCAATTCCCTGTCGCCGACACTCCGGATTAACCATGATAGAGTCTAGGCCTTGTTGTGTTTATATGTGCATTCATTTCACATCAAGTAGTGCAATTCGACTCCTCGACCATCATGCATCGAGATGCGTGATTGGTGGCACGAGGATCGAAGACTACACTCCCTGAAGAGTAGTCATGCATATATATGTGAAAATAGTTTGCCATGCCCCTTTCTTGCTCTCTGTTGCAGCAAATCAGAAATCAACAGCCTTCTGGAGCTTCGCACAGCATTCCGGGATTAAGTATAAACAGAGGCGAATCGGGGCATCGCAATGGATTTTCATGCAAGGCAACTCAAACATGCATCATTCATCATTCGGAACAGAGCTGAGGCGATCCATAGCTTGCATGCTAATTTACTTGCTTTCCTAGTTAAATTGTTAATTAATTAGGGTTTTATACTTATTCGGACTATAATTATTATTCGGACTGTATTATTTATTCGGACCCTCCGAGCGAGGGCACAATTGTAATAAGTGTGCGTGCGTGTGACGTATGTCTTCCAACCCCACGTTTTTCTCTATTTTATTTACCCGCTTATGATGGTTAGATTAGGGCATGTTTCAATTAGCATACTTATACTTGCATGTTTGCATCATTTATCTGTATTGCATGCACCGGGCTTGGCGCATCATACTAACTGCATTGTATCTCAATTCCGAGTTGAATACTTGTTAGTTGTAGCATTTCACATGCCATCCTTAGAATAGCCGAGCCTACTATAGTTGCATTTTGCATGTGTTGCATTAAGCATTTCTATATATTTAGGATCATGCATGATTTCTAATCAGCTTCTGGTTTGCCTTGGAGTACTCGGTAAGTGTTTATACTTTAGCATCCCCGCATGTGTGTGAGTGACTGCCATGATAGCATGCTTACCATGAGGCTATTTGCTTATGTGATATACCTGCCTGAATGCCTGTGGGGGAAAGGTTGGGTTATTTGGATTGGAACAATTCATCGATTGTGAGTTTTAAAGCCCACTTGAGAGTGGCAAATCATCTTGTTTTCTAAGCCCACCCGAGGGTAGCAAATCCACGTCTTAGCCTACTTACGAGTAGTACCATCAAACCATTTTCAAATAAACAAACATGAGATATTTTGTTCCAATTCAGGCGATCCGGTCTATATTTGTATGTTGTGCGCATCACATAGTAAATCTAGGCTAATAACCGGAATAAGAACGCATAATGTTTTCAAAACTAGATATCATGGTTAGTAGAGGCCGATCTTTGATTGGGCGAGCGGGGGTGCTCACGAAGTGACCTTCCCAAATCGTACCCAAGTTCCCGAGCTGAGGCAACTTTGGTGATGACGGACACGTGGCCTTAGGCAACGAGTCAGGGTTTCCTAAATTTCCCAAAATAAAATATTTAGGTGGCGACTTTGTATCTGGCAAAGCAGTCCATGTTTGGCACTTCTTTCAAAAAATCTGTTTTCAAAAACGATTTGCCGGATTTGGACTCTTTGATGATTTCATCGATCTTGCATTGCACTCTGCGAGATTAGATACAGAACCGTGACACAAATTGAGTCAGAACTGTAGTGAGGCCCGAGGGCACGTCTACAACCCCTTCTACGTTTATCACCCGATGACTCCCCCTGTAACTCCACCACAACATCAACATGGTCCACCCAGAAAGACCTGACAAGGCATAATATATTTTGGAAGTCCATCTCGTTTTACATTTTGAATTTATTGTGCCCAAGTTATCTTGAAGAACATGGAAATGGAATCCGGAGACAAATCCCTGAATTCGTCACACACATGATTAGCTAGACAGTTGAACATGAACATTGCATCGAGCATCACGGCAACGTTATTACCACCATACGCACACAACAACATCAAGTTGTACTCCATTGCTGCAATGAAAAAAAAAAAACACACACACACACACATCGTTAAAATCGTGAAGATGACCGACTGTGTGAAAAATGAAATTACTGATATGACAATATACTCCAAAATAACTGATACAGGCCACCATTAGTCAACATATTCCCGCCTCATCACAAAAACGAACCCACACGCCATAAACCCATATATGCTACGAAAACATCACAACCACATAGCAAATATATATGAAGCCACACCCCAATATGCATTCAACTACTTGTTGAAGATCACTGCCACATAATCAACCTCCCCATCCTGGTCATGTAATCAATGGGATTCCCCCACATCCTTACCAAACACGTTACATACAAAACATGGGTAAAAAAGTAAATGCACGGGATTTGGCTGTACACATTACCATAAAAATAGGACTGGTATGAGTATTTTTTTTTTTTAAAAAAAAAGGATCTCTCAATCCAAAACTCTCCCAAATGGGACTTTTTTAATAATTTTCCCGTAATTGTATGCTACTATTTTTCTTTCCAATTTAACCATTATCATTAATGTTAATTTGAGTGTTTATTTTACTATGTTATGATTTAATATCATATAAAATCATTATATATTTATTTCAGTTACATTTTTATAGCACGATAGGATTAAAATTATTAAAATACACAAATAATTGCAATAAAATTATTATATATATTTGTTTAAATGACACTTTTATAGAGTGATAATGTTAAGATTATCAAAATAAATAATTAGAATTATTATTTAATTTTAAATGATTTTTTTTCTCCAATTTAATCATTATTTTTAATCTTAAAATGAATATTTATTTTATTATATTGAAATTAAGTACAAAAGTATCATATATATATTTAAACTACACTTTCATAATTTTACTGAACGAAAATTGTACTGCATATTTCATAATATATTTTTTAAGTAGTTCTATATATACGTATATATAGATATATATAAATAATTCAATTAAAATTATTATATATTTATTTATGCTGTATTTTATATCATAATAAAATTAATATTATTCTTTTGTAATGCATACATTACAACTTATTTCTAAAAATAATTTATATATAGACATATATAAATAATTTAATATAATTTTATAAAATATTATTTAAATAGAAAAAAATAATCCGAACATCGCATTGGTAAACTGTATTCTGAATAATAACAAAACTAAAGATAATTTTTAATCAAAACGATGACAATTTTCTTCAAGACTACGAGCATCAAATCAGAAGGTGCACGGTAATTAATTGTGTTTTTGTGATTTGGGCCACACTTAAATTATCATTATAAAAAAATTTAAGCTATATTTGGTTTGGACTTTTTGGCTAAAAAGCACACAAGACAAAATTGACTACATAAGTTAATAAGACAAAATGTTATATCCAAACCATAATCAGTACACATTTTTTTTTCCCACAAAGTCAAAAAAGCCAAAAACAGAAACCAAACAAGACTAAAAAAGCCAAGTTAAAATTGCTAAAAAGCCAAAAAGGCGGACCATTTTGCCTCTTCCCAAATGAAAGCTTAGTCAAGATTTTTTTTTCAAGATTACGACCATCAACTCAGAAAGTGCACGGTAATTAAATGTGTTTTGTGGGTTAAACTAACCGTATTGGATTAATTACACTTTTAAACCTTATACTTTAACCCAAATTTCACTTTTGTTACTATAATTTCAAGTTAAATAATTTGGTGCATTTTAAATTTAGTTTCTTAATTTGGTTCTTCCATCTAAATTTTTATTAATTTTTTTTTTTTACGTGTACATATTAGGAGATTGATAAGTATGTCAAAATCATTAACTTAAACCTCTAACTACAGTCATCAATAGGACAAGACGGGCTCACCCATCCCACAACTATTATGTCCAAATCCCATATTTTACTTATTTTTTGGGTTTTGACTAGTCAATGGCTGGTACAGGCCGAACCTGTTTAAAAATTTAAAATCACTTCCCAACCATAAATCCAAATTTTACGGGCCAAAATCAAATCGAATGGAGCTATACATTTTTCATTACACTTATATTATTAATTTCTACCCACTTTTCATTAACATATTTTTATTAGTTGTTTTTCTTGTTTACTTTTCAACATAATTAAAGTATTTAAAATTTTTTTAACCTTTTTATATCTTGTATAATATAATTAAAAAAAAAAAACAAGTAACATATAATACCTACAAGTGGAGAGGGGAAAAAATAGAAAGAAAAAAAAAAAAAAAAAAAAAAAAACATGAAAAAAAAAAAAATTAAAAAAAAAAAAAAAAAAAAACGAAAATGTTCATTTAGAGTCCCATAACGTTATAAAAAAATATTCACGGATTAGGTGGCTCACAACGTAAATATTATGTGTTCATTTATGGGAAATGCCAGAAGTCCCAACATTTCTACCAAGTGTCTCCCATGACACTGGAAAAATATATGATAAAAATGTTGAGGCTTTTAGGATTATTTTTTTTTTTTTTGGTCTACAGGCCACTTTGGCACCCCTACCTCTAACTTGAACGGAAACACCAAACTGAACAGATTTAATGTGTAAGGACTAAATTGTTTAATTTAAAATTATAAAGACTAAGATAAAATTTGAGTTAAACTAAAAAAATAAGAAAATATAATTAATTCAAAATTATTAGAGACAATCTAATCTTCTTCGATGAGAACCACCTATTAAAAGATGGATTAATTACACTAAAAACCTCAACTATTAGTAAATATTTTTTTTGACATCTTTATTTACGAATCCATACATATTGACTCTCTCAATTATAAAAATCGTACAAATATATTTCTTTTGAAGCTGGTTTGGAAAGAATAAAAGTGATACATTTTTAGAATTAAAAGAGTCAAATATACAAATTCATAGATAAAAGAATCAAAGTGATATTCGCTAAAAAAGAGTGTTGATGTAATTAACCCTTAAAAGATCAGCTAGTTAATAAGATTTTATATATAATCCTATTTCTTTGGCTGTAGAAGAGGGGTTAAAGCTATGATCAGCCCACGGGGAAATGGATTGATCAAAGTCAACCTCATCAAAAGCAAATTAGAATATGACCAACCCACTTTCCTCCTTCCCCCTCTATCGTGATAAATTCTTCCCGCAGGGTAGTTTTTTTTCTTTTTTTTTTCCTTTTTTAAGCAATAATAGATATAAAATTTTAAGTGACCAACATTTTATCAAAATAAAAAAAAAAACATTTTATCACAATTTTTAATATAAAAATTTGGCCGAATTACAATAACAATCCCTATAATTTGGGACTTGTGTCACTTTGATCCCTGATTTTTCAATTGTAACATATTTGACCATGAATTTTGAATTTTGTTTCAAATAAGGACAATTGAAGATACAATTGCTCAATTTCAAGAGCAAAATTGTCAATTTGATAAAATATAAACTAATTTGACAAAAATAAATGTCAAAAAAATGTTTTTAAAATTTTAAAACAATTTCTACCCACCAAAGATAAAATTATGTAAAATTGATAAATCTTTTAAATATTTGTTTATTTATTTTTTTACCAAATTGATTTTTATTATGTGTTTGAATGATGATCATGTAATGAGTGGTTGTTAGGTTTTTAATGTGTAATCCATATATTTAATATATGAAATATTTTTAGTTTTGGACTTTTTGATTTAATGAATTGGTTTAATAATGATATCAAAGTTGTCGCCATATTTGACTTTTGAAAAAATAGAAACTAATTTAATGAAAATAAAAACAACCGCCCATTACATGATCATCATTCAAACATATAATATAAATTAATTTGGTAAAAATTAAATAAATTACGGGAGCTTTTTTGAAAAGTTCTCTTTCTAAGAGTTTTATTCCGTCCAACCTATATTTTTTTTGACTATTCCATTAGATCATATTCGAGGTAAGAAGACCAAAACACTCTCAATCTCTTTTGTCCCCTATTAATGTTGATATTTAATGTTGATTGTCATTATATTTTAGTAGTTCCCATGCATCAGAATGTTGACTGTCATTATATTCATATTAATTTGAAATGGATTTTTGTCATTATGTTGTAAATTACATGATATGAATATTTACATCATGTAATTGAAATGAATATTCACATCATTATACTCACATTAATTTGAAATGAATTTTTGTCATTGTATTGTCAATTACATGATATGAATATTTATACTAAAACATATGAATGTGAATGTTCCCATGACTACATTAGATGAGAGAGAATGTTCACATGTTGTGAACGTTCACATTACTACATGTTGTGAATAAGAATGTGTTGTCAATTAAAAATATAACATGTTGTGAATGTTCACATCAGATGAGAGAAAATGTTCACATTATTTTTAATGTGTTATCAATTAAAAATAAGAAGGTTCACATGTTGTGAACGTTCATATCGCTACATTGTATGAGAGATAATTTTTTGTAAAGATGTTGTGAACGTTCATATCAGATGAGAGAGAATGTTCACATTATTTTTAATGTATTGTTAATTAAAAATATATTCACATTATATAATAATATAAAATAATAACATCAATGTTATTTAATTTGTATATGAAATTTCCTATGCCTTGATCCTTTCCCTTCTCTCCCCTCCCCCAACATTAAATGTTAATATTAAATATAAGGGCATAAGAGTATAAGAAAATAGTGTAAATCAAGAAAAATGACTTTATGAAATAAAAGTATAAATACATGAGACTAAGTGGGTTAAAAAGTTCATTCATGGACTTTTTAGGTTAGAACACTTCTAAATAGGATTTATCAATAAAAATTACATAAATAAATATCTAGAAAATTTATCATTTTTACATAATTTTATCTTTAGTGGGTATAAATAATTTTTTAAAATTCAAAAATATTTTTTTGACATTTATTTTTTTCAAATTAGATTATATTTTATCAAATTAACAACTTTGCCCTTGAAATTGAGTAATGTTATATTCAATTGTCCTTATTTGGAACAAGATTAAAAATTTAGGGTTAAACTAAAAGTGGTAGCTAAAAGTTACCTTTGGTCCGCCTTCTCCCTAATCTCCTGTCTGTCTCTAGCTCGCTCTCTGTGTCTCTCTATGTTTGTCCGCCTTCTCCCTCTCTATGTGTTCTCTCTCTCAATCGATGCCCACTCTCTCTAGCTCACCGAAGTCCCTCACCACCGTTGCTCACGTCCGTTGCACATCGCCACCGCCGCAAATCACCATCGCCCTCTGTCTAATGGACTTCTCATTTCTGGGAGATCCTCACCCAATCTCACCTCACCCAATCTTACCTCATCGCAGACCAGCGTCGCACGCCACTGCTAGCATCACCGCCACCGCCGCATCCTCACAAGTTCTTTCTCACCCTTGGTTTGTCTGTCTCTCTCTGTTTCTCGCTCTCTCCCTCTCTAGCCTTTGCCCTCGGTCTCTCTCTCTCTATATATATATATATAATGCAGCGAATTTTAGTACGAAGAGAGGGATTTGAGCTTTGATTGATGATTTTGAAGAGGTTTGTCATCTTTTTCCTTCTCCAGAACATGATGGATTGATTGCATTTTTGGTCCATTTTTTATTAATCATTGTTTAGAGTGTAGGGTTTTATGAGTTTTGCTGGATCATGATGAATTGATTCCATTTTTGGTCAATTTCTTGATTGATTATTGTTGAGAATGAAGGGTTTTGTGGGTTTTGCCAGAACATGATGGATTGATTATAGTTGGTCCATTTCTTGATTGACTATTGTTGAGAGTGAAGGGTTTAGTGGGTTGTGCTAGACACATGGTGGATTGATTCCATTTGGGTTCATTTCTTGATTGATTGTTGCTGAGGTTGTAGAATTTGGGGACTATGGAAGAAGAGAGGATTGAGGAGATCAGTGTTAGGTTGGTGGGCAGAACTGGTGGTGGGAATGGATCTGCCTCTGCCCAGTGGGTTGATGGCAGTGAAGTGGACTCTGAGTCCCTTCCATGGTCATTGCTTGATGAAAATAAGAGTAGAGAATCTAGAAATGGGTATGGATCTGTCAGGAGAAGGTTAGTCAAGAAGCTCAAGAGGGTTGATTCATTTGATGTTGAAGCCATGGAAATAGTTGGTTTTCAAGATCACCATGCCAAGGTAAAAACAACCCAACTTATTCAAAACCCTATGCCTCTTCTAACAGTATATTTGTTAGTATAGTTTGGTTTTTCTTTCGATTTTATCATTTATCTAATGTTGATATTAAAATTCAAAATTAGCGGTCTATAATTGTTGTCATTTAGAATTTTAAATTCTCTCTCAATTGTTTTTTAATTGGAAATAAAGATATGTTGAGTTTGCTCTTCACAACCATTGATGATGTGATGGAGATGATTCAAATCCTGTAGTTGGGGCTTGTTTTAACTGGGGAATTTAAACCTAAATTGATACATAAGAAAGTAACAACTAATGATTGTGTGCACAAATGTGTTTGTTTAGGCATAGAAAAGTCCTTTTTCACTGTATTTGTAAGTGTTTAATGGACAACTAAAAGGGTTTAGTAGTGTCTTCTAAAGAAGTCAAAATGTTACAGAGTGATTTCAAATTTCACTTTCTTTCCATTGTCTAGGAGCAATTTGTACACTTTTTCTTGTGTTCTTTTCTTGTGATTGACTAAGAAGCAAAAGAACTATAATAATACATGCCTAAGAGTGTGTTTCAAAGTAATGCTAAAGAAGATGAGTTTTTAAGCTAGCATGAATTCAAGATACTATTTAGGGCATGCAGCATTGGTTATTCTTCTATTTTAGTTCCAATTACAGCCCACATTATGCCACTTTATGTTGGAACTATATTGATCTCTTGTGACTGAACTTGACATTGCCAGAATTGAACTACTCTATGCAATAGCAATGGTAATTTTGCAAAAATAATCTCTCTGTGTTGGGGGTAGCGGATACTTTTGAACAATAATCAAAGATATAGTGATTGAGAAACACTAAACATCAACAAATATTTTATTTCCAAGCCCAAAATTATAAGTTCATGACACTTGGGAATATACTTCATAGGAAATACCTCCACTGAAAACTTTACAATGGATGTTATTAGGTGGAAAACATGACTATCAACGATCAAGGAGAATCAAGCAAATTGCATACTAACAGGATGTGGCTTTTAGAAGCCGTTCTTTCTTTCTTCTTCTTCTTCTTCTTCTTCTTCTTCTTCTTATTTTTATTTTTTTTTAATTTTTTTTAATACAGCCTAAATATTCTACTTCAATGAGACAGTTTTTTCCTGAAATATAATATCTCGGTAGGTTTTCCTAAGCTGTTTTATTTCTTTATTTATTTAATGCCTATACCATGATAAGGGCTTGTAGCTATATTGGTCGAATAATGAGAACCCTAATGATGCCAAACCGTCAAAGGTACTTAGTTCAAGTAACTGTAAGCTCCATGATGGAAGCAGAAATAAAAATTATCCAAAATGTCAGGGTTCTCATAATACTGAATTGAGAAGATATGTTTGCAAATAAAAACATGCTAATTTTCTCTTACTAATTTTAATTGCTTCAAAATAAGGATGCTTCCCTTTGGCAAACTGTTGCACTGGCATTTCAAACACTCAGTGTTGTAAATGGTGACATGGGCACGAGCCCTTTATATGTCTTTACTGATGTGTTCAGCAAGGTGCCTATCAAGTTGGATTTTGATCTCTTGGGGGCATTATCACTAGTAATGTACACAATTTCCCTGCTACCTTTAGCTAAATATGTTTTTGTAGTGCTCAAAGCTAATGATAATGGGGAAGGTATGTTTTCACTTCCCCAAAAGCTAATATTTTTTGGTCTCATTTGGTCTTACCATTGGGTAATCATGGATTGGTAATCATGGATTTTTAGGCTTCTTCATGAAACTGATCTTCATCCTTACTAACAACATCTTCATCTGATCTAGTTTAGGTAATATTTGTCTTCAATCCTATGTCTCATTCATTTCGTCCAATTTGCTAAAGTCAGATTCTTACACAATGTAAACATGATGGTTAGTTTGACGTCAAGTAATAGTGTGTAATCATGGATTTTTAGGCTTCTTCATGAAACTGATCTTCATCCTTACTAACAACATCTTCATCTGATCTAGTTTAGGTAATATTTGTCTTCAATCCTATGTCTCATTCATTTCGTCCAATTTGCTAAAGTCAGATTCTTACACAATGTAAACATGATTGTTGGTTTGACGTCAAGTAATAGTGTGGTATGGTAGGGAACTTGTTTGCATGTTCTGAATAATCATATACAGTATTGGACAATCTACTAGAAGCATCCAAACAAAGATTTAGTTTTGTAGAGACTAATTCTCAAATCCCATCTATTTCATCTTTTGGGGAGGAGCTCCATCCCTCCAATTTGAAAGTAAAATTTTAAGTGTTTTACCACATTTTAGACAAACAAAGTTTAATGATTGCTCAATTCTTGACATTCTTTTTTTTTTCTTTGGTACAGATTGGATGAATTCGTGCACGAAGCTAGATTGTACAGGACTAATTGACATTATAAGTATTTTTGGAAGGATTATATATTTTTGGATGGGTGTATATGGAAAATATTTAGGTAGACTACTAGTTATATTTTTTGATAGATTCGTATGCATAAAAATGTAAAACATAATAATAAGTACTTGTTATGTTTTAAATTTTTATGCTTGTCAGGATATGAATCAGAATTTTAATTGGAGGAATATGTACTTTGGAATTACTTGTGGGTGGAAACTTACAATAGTTGCTGACTTTTATTAAACAGGTTCAGGATTAGATGATTTATGTATTTCCTTGAATGTTCATGATTCAGATACTTTATTGGTATAAATGATTCTTTTTAATTACAGATTATATTGAATGGATTGGATGGAATATTTGTTTTCAATTACAGGTTTATTTTGTTAGATGTTGACGACCAAATTGTGGTTTTGCCGACCAAAATGTTGGTAGGCAAAAGGATACATTTGGCGACTAAATAATTAGTCGGTAAAATTGTTAATTTTGGCAACCAAAGAGTTTGGTCGCGAATAGGTCTATTGTCGACTAAACTTTTAGTCGCGCAAACATTACTTTTGGTGACAAACATGTTTGATCATGGAATGTGACTTTTGACAACTAATCTATTGGTCGTGGATTGTGACTTTTGGCGACTAACATGTTTGGTCGGAAATATTTCACTTTTCGCGACTAAAGTGTTTTAGCGACTAAATGGATTAGTTGCAGTAATGATATATTTAGTGACCAAAAATTTAGTCGGCAAATCCAACTTTTTCCTAGCTAAAAAAAGTTTTGGTCGCTAATTACTTTTGCTGATTCTCAATTGGCGACCAATGTGGCAACTAAGAAAATTGGTCGCGGATAACTTTTGCTGACTAAAAATAGAATTTTGCCGACCAAATTTTTAGTCGACAAAAGTCTAATTTCTTGTAGTGCGTGTCATAATTGAAAAGTTAGGGACCAAAGTGACACAAGGCGCAAACTATAGGGACCGTTAGTGTAATTCACCCTAAAAATTTTACATTATGTGTTTGATAATCTAATTCAATACTTAAAAAGTGAATGCATTAAGTGATAATCACTTAAGCTCTTGTTTGATAATCACAATTGATATCACTTAAAAATTTAAATATTTTTTAAAATATGAACTAAAATTTAAAAAAAATTTAAGTCATAATAAAGCAAATAAAAATATGACCAACCTACTCTTTATTTGCTTCCTCCTTTTCCCCTATATCGGGATAAATTCTTACCGCAAGGTAATTTTTTTTTCAAAGTAATAACATATATAAAATTTTAAGTGAAAAAACATTTTATCACGATTTTCAATATAAAATTTTCACATTGAGTGTTTGATAATCTGATTCAGTACTTAAAATTCAATGTATTAAGATTTCGTTTGGAATGTGGGCTGGCTTTTTAACTTTTTAGCTATTTTAGTCTGGAGCTAAAATAGCCTCATTTGGGATAGGGTTTTTTTGACTTTTTAAATTTTTGTGATAGAAAAAATGAAATGATTATGATTTGGATGTGACAACTTTTAGCCTGAAACTAAAAAACCTATTTTATCCTTTTGTTGCTATTTTAGCTCCAACCCGTCCCTAACCCACATGCCAAACAAAGACCAAGTAATAATCAATTAAGTCTCCGTTTGATAACCACAATTGATATCACTTAAAAATTTAAGTATTTTTTAAAATATAAACTGAAATTTAAGAAAATTTTAAATAATATGAAACTTACTTAATTCTGACAGAATTTATAAATACTAAATATAAATATCCATATACACTATTATAAACTCACCACCACCACTATCACTACAACTACCACCACCACTACCACCACCACCACCACTACCATTACAACCACTATCATCATGCCACCGCTGCCGCCACCGCCACTGCCGCCACCATCACTACTGCTACCACCATGCCGCAGCTGCCACCACTATCATTCCACCACATCTTCATTACCGTTAGCATTGTTATCATAAATACCATTGCTACCGCCACGCCACCGCCACCGCCACCATCAGTACCATCAATGCTATCACTATGGCTACCGTTATCACCACTATTGTACATCCACCACTACTACCACCATCAATATCATACCATCACAACCATCATAATATAAAATTTTAAATATATAATTTTAAATTTAATTTTATATATATCAAATAATTTGTTTTTAATTTAGCACTTAGATTTTTATCAAACAATTTCAGCTTAAAAAATTTAACATTTAATTTTTAATACTTAATTTTTAGTTTTCAACTTTATCAAATACCAAAGACTTATTAAATGTGTGGGTTTCATTCTATGCAAAGTTGAACATTTTATTTCAGCATTTACGTATAATTTACATTAGTTTTATTATTTTAATCTTATTTAAAATGAAATTAGTATAATTATATTAAATTTTCTCCTAAACCTTAAGAGATGTGAGTGCAATTTATCCTTGCATTTAAATAGTGGAATTCCCCATCTTGTGTATAGGCTATTGGTTAGTGATAATAGAGGACTGGACATAACGCTGCCCCTAGCACTGTAAAGAAAGAGTAAAGTTACTAATACAAAAATGTGTAGAGAAGAAAAAAAAAGAAGAAAAGATTGCCTTCTTTCAAGTTCAAAATCTGAATTTGACCGTCATGTTTATAACGATTCTGATTTAGACCCAACTCATTTGATGTTCTGGATCCAGGTTTCATTGTTGTATATGTTCATGTCCTATTCTCCTTGTTCCTCATTTAGTTGGGTTATTGGAGTGTCTTGGTTATATTTGGAACAGGTTGGTAGCTTGTTTTTCAAAACTATTGTAGCCTAAATTTTTGTCTCTACGCTCGAGCAGTCTTTGAAAACTTTCAATACTTTTATGGGTTTGCAAAACTACTAGGAGGATGCATTCTTCGCTCGAGCGGTGTTTCCTACGCTCAAGCGGTGTTGCCCTCGAGCAGTCCTTTCTAAGCTCGAATGGTGGTCTTTTGTGTGCAAAACTTCTACGAAATTATTTTTCGTCACGTTGGTTTTTAGTGACAAACATTCAATGACGAAACCGGTGACGAAAATATTTCCTCACAAATATCTATAGTGACGAAATTAGCTCTTTAAAGACAAAAAAATTTCGTCACTCAAGGCCCAACTTGTTGTAGTGTTTCTAAGCTCGAGTGGTGGTCTTTTGTGTGCAAAACTTCTAGGAGTTTGTATTCTATGCTCGAGCAGTCACTTCCAGCGCTCGAGTGGTTCTATCTTTTGCGTCTGGATGCTCGAGCGACACTTCTTGCACTTGAGTAGTCTGCGCGTGTATTAGATTGCAGAAACACCTTTTTGAGTCACTTTTTTCATTTCTCTCCCTCTCTAACATTTCAAAACCCTATGTTGAGACACTCTCTTTCTAAAACTCACATCCTCTCTACAAATACATCTAGATCCATTGGTTTCTTCACCTAACCTCTTTGAGAAAAATGTAGAAGACTCCGTGAGCTCTCTTTTGATTGGAACAAAGTTGGGTTTCGACATTTTTTAAGTTTCTTCAGTCTTTCTTTCGTCTTCCAAGCTTAAGATAGGGATTCTCTGTACTTTATTATGGTTTTTAACTTAGTTATTTGCTATTTCTAAAATAATATTGTGATTTGAAGATTTTTGGGTTAAAAATCAAAAGAGGAGTTTTCAAGTGGAATCTTGAAAATGGTTTTGGAATTGTAAATAAGGATGAGTTGTAACAAAATGATGCGTTTTTATCCTTGGGATTGATTTATAAACAAAAGGGATTTTTCCCTAAAAACATTAAATGTTGATTTTATAATGATAATTGAAATTGATGTTTGAAATGTAGAATTGGATTATTGTTGATAAGGATGGCAGAGTTAGATATATATGATCACTCCCATCTTAAGATTTTCAGAAATTTTATCTTTATCGAATTTATTTATCTGTTTAGAGATATCTTTTTTGGACTATCGGTGGAGGATAACTATGATTGTTATAAAAATTATATAAGAATTAGATGAATTGAAACTATCTTCTCATCCATTTGCATTGGGCATTGTTGCATATTAGTACATTGAAAATGTTTATTGTTTTGAGAAAAAGATGTGAATACTTGGTGAATCTAGGTAGGGGGTGTGGTTACGATATTATGTTGCCATGTGTGTCCTTGGTGAAAGACCAGAAATGCATGCGGATAGATGTCGAGCCTTCCGGTTAATACCGGTAAAAATGACGAATTGGTAGTACTTGTATAGTCTAATTGCAGACACGTACCTAGAGATTCACAGGGTTGTATTCACACTTTGATTTTCTATTGAAAATGAAATGTTTATTGAATTGTGATGTAAACCTATGACCTTTGTTGATTTTGTAGAGGAGTTTTTTTTTTTTTTTTTTTCGGTTTAGTGTTGTTTTGTTTATATTTGTTGTTAGTTGGTAGGTTTGATTTTGTATTCTTTGCATCAGCTTGATGCTTTTAATAAAGTCTGCTTATTTATAAAATAAAATAAAATAAAAATAATTGTGATATAAACCTAGCCTTGCGTGGTTTTTGGAAAGGAGTATAAAATATTTTGGCATAAGCATTGCATATGCATTCACCTTTAAGATTCATATATTATGTTGGATTATTTCTGCTGGACTTTGACTCACCCTATGTGGGAAAACCATTTCAGGTGTTGATGATATGCCTCTGCCAAGGCAATAGTTCGGGAGGACTTGGAGCAAGAGCTTTATTTTTGTTTATTTGTTGTATCTATTTTTGTACAAGTCAAGGAGTTTAACTATATTGGATTTAAATCCATATTTGTTGTAACTAAGCACTATCTTGGAAAACTGTAGCCATCAGGGCATTATTTTATTTGTTTAAGTTTCACTCTATTTCTCTATCATGTAGAATATGCTATAGATTTAGGGTTAGGCTTGTGAATGTATATCTGCATATGTTACTCTTTTATACAAGTAATTGGAACTAATGGAAGTCAATTACTTTATCATGGTATTGTTATTTATTAATATTGTGGGTGGTTTTATGGTGATTATTTTCGGGGCATTACAATGTTAGAGCATGTAAATCTCACCACGTGTTTCATTTCAATGATTCGAACTATTCATTTTATAGTCTTTTATATATATCATTTATGAAAAAAATTATATCTATCCAATAATCATAGCATTTTTTTTATTGTATTTGTCTCCAAAAAAATAAAATATTTTTGGAAAAAGACGATTCATTTTTTGGAAGACAAACGCGATAAATTAAAAAAACCAACATTGTTTATTTAAAAAAAAACCCAAATTGGGAAATCGAAGTACTAATTAGTCAATTAGATGAATACCCAGAAGATAAAATTCAACTGGGTATGTGAAAGTGATTCAACGAAGACAAACCCAAATAGAGATTAATGACTGTGTGTTCTGTCAAGCTGAGGTTGAATCACTTAACCATGTGCTGTTGTTGTGCCCTTTTGCTTAGAAAGTTTGGTCCAACCTAATGAAGTGGTGGGGTTTGCTTTGGGTCTCTCCTAGTTCAGTAGTCATGTTACTGCACTGGTGGCTAGGCTGGAAGTTTAGAAAAAAGGAAAAGCAAGTTTGAAGATCAATTCTGATTGCTGGTTTATGGTTCCTCTGGAAATGCAGGAATGATTATCTGTTCAATGGACAGCAGCATACCTGTGAAGATCTCAGTGAGCTTATTAAAGTTAGAGTGGCTCTTTGGCTGAAATCTCACTCAATTGGGCAAGGGTATACAGTGAATGAGTTTGTGTCTAATATTCGTGAAGTTAAAAACTGCTTGTAGTGTATCTGCTGTTGCTCTGTCTCAGATTCTGTTAATCTTACTTTTTTGTTATTGGTCTGCTCTTCTCAGCTATGGACTGCTAGGTGTCTTGTTTTATTTGTTACAGAGTTGGTGTATGAGTTACTCAGTTGTGGGCTGCTGCTGCTGTGTGAGGTTGAATAGCTGCTGCTATTATGTGTCTTGTTCACCTGCTGTGCATTTTTTTTGTTGAGATAGAGGAGCTGGTTTTTTGCACAGGTTTCTTCTGCACTGGATTGAGGCTGATGTTTAGGACTGCAGGATTGAGGCTAATTTTGCTGGTTGGTTGCTGGTCTGCTCTATGGTATTGGAGGTCTGTTTGCTGTATGAGGTTGTTTGGTGGCTACAAATAGGTGTCTGAGCTTATGTATAGTGTAAGAAGCTGGTCTTTGTATAGTCTAATTGCAGACACGTACCTAGAGATTCACAGGGTTGTATTCACAATTTGATTTTCTATTGAAAATGAAATGTTTATTGAATTGTGATGTAAACCTATGACCTTTGTTGATTTTGTAGAGGAGTTTTTTTTTTTTTTTTTCGGTTTAGTGTTGTTTTGTTTATATTTGTTGTTAGTTGGTAGGTTTGATTTTGTATTCTTTGCATCAGCTTGATGCTTTTAATAAAGTCTGCTTATTTATAAAATAAAATAAAATAAAAATATTTGTGATATAAACCTAGCCTTGCGTGGTTTTTGGAAAGGAGTATAAAATATTTTGGCATAGAGAGTCCAACAGTTTAATTATCGTTCTAACATCGGAACGGTAATCAAACTGTTCAAGGGGGTCAAATTCACAACAGCCCAACAGACAGAGTTGCAAAAAACTCTTTTTTGAGCCATTATAAATGCTCTCTCCTCAACACAACTGAAGGCCTCGTGGTGCAGATGTTACAATTCCATTGTAGTAGAAATGACAACACTCTACAATAAAAAAAAGAGAGCATTTATACTTGGCAAAAAGGAAATGAAACTCAGAAACAGTGTTGCGAGGCTTATTTTTGGTATCGACTGCGGAGAAGACTGAATCACCACCAAATCCTATGCAAGACCAAAGGATTTTGAGCTCGCATTTTACAAATGAAGATGCAAATCAGTAAAGAGATTGGATGCCAAGTCATTGACCAAAATGTTTCAACAAACAAAAAAAGAAAAATTAACCAATGATCGTCAAGATCTTGCAAGGGTCATCACCCTTTACTTATGCTTGAAACTTCTCGTTACACTCAGTTGGAGTTTCCTCAACTATGTTGACAATCTCAACAACATCAAGAAGTACAATTGAGTTGAGGCAATAAAAGACACACTGATGAATTCATTGGAAAACGCTAACAAAAACCCAAGGCATGTCACTAGATGCGTCATGTTGCTCTTGGTAAACACACTACTCAACTACTTCACACAAAAATATCAAACATCCAACTATTTCAAACTATCTAACATATTTAATTTTTTTTTTACAATACTGGTATTATAAGCACAGTAAACTCCTCCGACCATCTAACAAAGAAGGCTTCCCAAGGTTTATGAAGTAGAACCTCGGCAAAATGTACTTCAAGTGGAAACATATCAGCCTTACTGACTTTGAAAAGGCATTCAAGCTCTTCTATACTCTCATAGCACAAATCTATTCAACACTCTTTTCACAGTCATTATAGTAACAATAATGGTTATCAAACTGTAAAAGTTTGTAGTTTTAAAGCACACACCTATTTAACACTCCTATCACTCATGTTATGAAACTATAAAAGTTTGTTGTTTCAACTCACAAATCTATTCAATAATACTTTCACATTAATTACACTAACAATCATGTTATGAAACTGTAAAAGTTTGTAGCTTCAAACAACATATTTTCAACACTTAACTCACATTACTCACAGTACAAATCATGTTATGAAACTGACCAATTTTACAGTATTACTGATATATGCCACATTGTTCTAATGCAGGTTGATCAAAGTGCTTTAACCTTAACTGAACAAAAAATACAGTTATTGCATATCAATCAAAGCACCTCAACAGACTCTTTAGCAAAGAAACATGACCACAGAAAGGACAATAAGTGAAAAAAACAAACAAATGTAATGACAAAAAAAAAAAAAAAAACTTCTAGACAATGATGAGGATGACTTTCTCGAAGAAGAACACCAATCAGAATCAGAACAAAAACAACAACAAAAAAGAAAGCAATAACCACAAGAAGAAACAGAAAGTGATGAACAAGAAGAAGAGAGTGATGAAGAAAAAAAAAGAGACCGAAGAAGAAGAAAAAGAAGAAGAAGAAGAAGAAGAAGAAGAAGAAGAAGAAGCTGATGAAACAAGACAATGAAGAAGCTGATGAAACAAGACAATGAAGAAGAAGAAGGTAATGAACAAGAAGACATTGATGAAGAAGAAGGCTAAGAAGAAGAAAAAGAAGAAGAACAAACAAACCAATAACAAGAAGTCAATGAACAAGAACTGACAAACCAACAAGAACAACAACATGAAGAAAAAGAACAACCAAAACAACAAGAAGAAAAAAAGGACAAAACAACAAGAAGAACTCCAAGAGAATTCTGACATGCACAAGTTAAACTTTTGTCTAATACTGAACCAAACTGCAAAATTTAATTAAACTAACCAAAACAAAATCCAACATTTTTATAGGTGATAATGAAGCACAAACATCAACTAAAGAGGACGGCAAGGACAAACTCATAGCATCCATGAGAGCACAAATGCAAGAAATGGAACAAAAATTCATGGTTGAATTACGTAGAAAGGAAGACCAGTTGAAGGAAATGTCCGCCAAAAAAACTGGAGGTCCCCAACAAAGATCAATGGTCAAGAGAATTAAACAAAAGTCAAGAAAATGAGCACATAAGCCAGATTTTGAATACCAACCAATGACAAAAGCCAAAGAAGATACAAGGAATGAGACAAAAACTGTTGCTGATGTACCCAAACTAACAGAGGGTACTGATGAAGAAAAAGAGAGGAGAATGAAAAGACAAAAGAAGAAATCGAAACAAAGAAAGAACCTGCTACTGAACCCGAGCCAAAAGAGGGTGTTGATGAAGCAAAAGAGTAGGGGAAAGAAAAGATGAAAGAAGATATCGACCAAGAGAAAGAAGCTGTTGCTGAACCCAAGCCAAAAAAGAATGCCAATCAAGGGAAAACACAAGTTCAAGTAGCGACTTATTTGGAAAGTGATGATGATTTCAAGGAAGAATCAATTCACAACAAGCCACTCACCTTTTCATTCTGCAAAATAAACAAGGTTTGACATAGCCTATCCAAAAAAGACCAAGACCAAATTCAACTCATCGACAACACACAATCAACTGCTTGTGTCTGGTCTGGCAACGAAGATGAAAATTGCATATACTTTTCAGATACATGCAGATTGTCCAACAGGGAAGCCTTATATGGAAATGTAGGTCTCCAACTGCACAATTTTACAATTTCTGTTCATATTCAATAACCTATTCTACAAACCTAACACATTCTCATATATAACATGTTTCTGGTCATTGGTCATTGATGCCTTCGCAGAAATGAAATTAGCACTCCAACCATGAATTGAAGAATTTGAGAAACATGATCTAGCATTTGCAAGAAATCCATACGCAGGAAGATCTTACGTTTTCTCAACACTTATCAATGTAAGCAAAACTATTAACATACCTTTCAATATTATTCAAACTGCAAAATTTTCTACTTTCTTAACATGTCTTACTGCATAATTTTATAACATATTTCAAACATATATAAATTACAGACTCCACTGCAAAACCAAGATCAAGCACTGAGAGAAAAAATGATGGACAACCATTTTCTAGAAGTAATGAAAAATAGATATATCTATTTCCCAATCAACATGACAACCATTGGACAATTGTAGTCTTTGACAATGCTGATGGGATATGGAGGCACTATGACTCTTTGAGACTAGCAAAAGTATAACGCCCTCGGAAATAAACCCATTAAATATATATAACATCAACATGCAATGTTAAAAAGGAAACAGTTCATCATAATATTCATCAGAGTCTTACTAAACAAAAGCATTACATGTAACATCAAATTAAATGCCCTACAGGCTTACATCTTTCCAAGCCAACACTTGGACACAAAAGTATGAGTTCTAACTCAAATACAAATAAAGCCCTAGGCTTGTGTGTTTACATGTACTAACAAATGAAAGCAAATAACTGAAAATAATCTTCAAAATCCAAGTCCTTCCAAGCTATGTCCTTGGAGGTAGCTTATCACCTGAACCTGAAAATGATGTTCCCATATAGGGTGAGCCACAGCCCAGTAGAAATATACTAAACCAAATATAAGCATTGAATAAAGCAATAGCATTCAATAGATGGTTAACCAAGATAATCAATTACATCATTATACAATTTCATGACATTAATGTCTAAGAGGGGGTGCTCATAGCTGACCTTCCCCAATCGTACCCTAGCTCCCGAGCCGAGACAACTCCGGTGATGACGGACATGTGGCCTTCGGCACCGAGTCAGGGTTTCCTAAATTCCCCCATAAAAAATATTTAGGTGGCGACTCTGTATCTGACAAAGCAGTCCATGTTTGGCACTTCTTTCAAAAAATCTGTTTTCTCAAAACAATTTGCCAGATTTGGACTCTTTGGTTCAGATTAAGAACCGTGACACAAATCGAGTCCGAACTGTAGCGGGGCCCACGGGCGCGTCTACACACATCTACATATTTGAGCAGTTTTAATACACTGATCCTATCAAACACTTCCAAAGCTGAGCCTCCTTCAAATTTTTTAGCTTTCTTATAATCTGTGTCTACCATGTTTGGGGCAAACCGAGCTAACTCAGTAAATCTGGCTTCATATTCAACCACAAACATGTTGCCTTGCTTTAATTGTTCAAACTCGGACACCTTTCAGTCTTGAAAGCACTGTGGGAAGTATTTTTCATAGAAGATCTCCTTAAATTGATTCCAGGTTAAAGCCCCATTAATGTCTCGGATAAACATCCACCAACGTCGGGCTTCATCTTTCAGAGTGTAAGTTGCCAATAAAACTTTCTGGACTTCAGAACATAGAAAGACTTCAAACAATTTTTCGGTCTCTAGCATCCATGTCTCGGCCTTTAACGGTTCAATACCACCCAGAAAAGTTGGTGGCTTCATCTTGTTAAATTTTTAAGTCAAACCGAGAGTGTCAGTGTTGACCAGCTCTACTTGGACAGGAGGGGGAGAAGGAGGTAGAGGTTGCTGTCTCTGTTGCTGTATCATTGATTCTGTTAAAGCCTCTAATATCCGTTCTATGCAGTTCATTTAGGCCTCAGAAGATTCAGTTGTACCATCACTTCTAGGATTTTCCATTGCTATAAGTAAACAAGGCACAAATAAACACAGGCAAATAATTCTTTATAGTTCCTCAATGTTCATGTTCAGTTCAAATATGTTCATGTCATTTCACAACAATTCAGATATGTTCAAATATTTTGCACACATACACTCACTCGTGCAAATATAATGTCCCTAACTCTTTTCTAAGACATTCTATAGCTCATATGGACTCGTGTGTATGGTAGAACACGTGCTCTGATACCACTCTGTCATGACCCAAACCCACCCCTATAGGTTTAGCGTCGTAAAGGGCCAGTAATCCTGGGATTACCCAAGGCCTCTGAACAAATTAAACAAAATACAGGGGCTAGCAGAAGTAATTACAAACATACAACGTCCATAGAGCTGTGTAGACATACATGGGACAGAAAATATAAAACTCAATTTACATAATTAAGATGTCATCCTTCCGTCATCATATACAGATAAACAAAAGACATGTTCAACCAATAATAGAATAAATACAAAAACAACAAAAGATAAGTCTTAGACATGTTCACAAAACAGGACCACCTCTCACATGGGAACCTCCTCGAGAGGCACAGTGGCTGGCTGACAAAGCAGAACTCCATGAAATCAACTCTATGCCTGGTCACACGCCTGGTCGCCTACATATATAAATAATAACAGAGTAAAGGGTTTATGAATGATGTCCAAATAGTTTTAGAAATCAGAGTTCATACTAGAAACATATTCAAATTCATATACTTAACCAGAAGTCATAAGCAGTTATATGTGGTACATCCATTAGCTATCATATCAAATTGGTCCTAGGACCCACATACATAGTCGGTACCGACTACCCCAAAGGTCCATATCTTGTGCACAAGTAGCCATGGTATTGTTTCCCCCAAGCAAGGGTCATGTGAACATAGACCACGGTATTATTTCCCCCGGGCAAGGGCCATATGATCATCAGCCACGGTATTGTTTCCCCCAGGAAAAGGCCATATGATCATAAGCCACGGTATTGTTTTCCCTGGGTAAGGGCCATATGATCAGGAGCTACGATATTGTTTCCCCCGGGCAAGGGCCATATGATCATGAGCCATGATATTGTTTCCCCTGGGCGAGGGCCATGTAAACTAAGGATGCCACAAACACATTTCAGAAAATTGGACATTCATTCATTATTCATAAAATAGCATTTCATAAACCAAATCATATCTTATCATTCTGATATTACTTTTATTCAAACATAGCGTTACAAAATTGTTACTCACAAATAGCTCTAGTAGCAGAATGGACAAAGCAGGCAGATGGAACAGTCTATGGCGCGTGACCTACACAAACACATAACAAATGCACATTGAAACATACGCTCAGATAACACTTAACTCATTCCTTTTCTATCTAGGTGTGTTTCTAATCTTTATCCTCATTATTATGTCTTAAATAAGGCTTAGGAATGCCTAAGATGCAATGAGGATGCCAAAATATGAGGTAAAACACTTAGTCAAATTTTTTAAAATAGGATATTCGCTCGAGCGCAACTTTGGTACCTCGAGCGGTCTGCAAAACTCTGAAAAATTTCTAAGAGCTTTTATTTTACGATCGAGTGCAACTTTCCACACTTGAGCTGAGGATCAAAAATAAGGGTGGTCGCTCAAGCGCAGGTTCTATAGCTCGAGCCAACACCCAAACTCTGCAAAAGTACTGAGAGCTCACATTTCTTCACTCGAGCGTAGGCTCCACCGCTCAAGCAAAGCCTACGAATTATGGAATTTCTAGATTGCACTCCCAGCTTCAAAACTTGAATTCAAAGCACCAAAACACATCCTCTTGGGACAAAACTTGAGAAAACATGTCTAAACTTGGAATACATCAAGAATTAAAGATCATTTCACAAAATCAAAGTATGCAATTGTTCAAAATCAAACTTGAAACTTTCAAAACATAACATGCATGAATTGATATGAACTCAAACTTTCCAAAACATGATCAATTGAGGTCAAATGATAAGAAATGTGATGAATTCTTGAAACCAAGCTAGAATTACCACATGCATGAGAGAATTCTTTTGAAAACAACCTCAAGACTGCATGAAATGCACATGCATGCATGGTTAACCCTTCTTTCTTACTTCTTTAGTTCATTTCATGCATCTCATAGCTTAATCCCTAGAATTCATGTATTAACCAAATCAATTACAAAACTAAATGCTTGAATTCTTACCTTAGATGCTTAATTGTGTTCTAGATATCAATTGCTTGAGTTTCCAAGTCAAAACCTTCAATTCTCTGCAATTCTTCCTTTCTCTTGAACTCAAGCTCTTCCACTCAAACTCTCTCTCTCTCTCTCACCCACGTTTTTGCTCATAAAGAAATGAAAAGGAAATGTTGTTGAGTCACCTTTAGCCTTATATAGGCTTGATTAGTGGGGGTTTAATTAATCTAGTATCACTTAATCAATTAACATTATTCTATTCTAATTATTTAGGTCCGAATCGAATTTCAATTAAACTTACCATAAATTTCTAAAAATTTTAAATAACACATAAACCGAGTCAATTTTATCGGATGTCGATAAGGCCTTTGATTCATGTACCTGTAGACGTGCCCTTGAGGGCTTCATGCTACTACAGTTCGGACTCATATGTCACGGTTCTGAATCTAATCTCGCAAAGTGCAATGCGAGACCGATAAATCACCAAAGAGTCCAAATCCGGCAAATCGTTTTGGAAAACTGATTTTTGAGAAAGAAGTGCCAAACGTGGACTGCTTTGCCAAATACAGAGTCGCCACCTAAATATTTTATTTTGGGAAATTTAGGAAACCCTAACTCGTTGTTTAAGGCCACATGTCCGTCATCACCAAAGTTGCCTCGGCTCGGGAACTTGGGTACGATTGGGGAAGGTCATCTATGAGCACCCCTGCTCGCACGATCAAAGATCGGCCACTACTAAACATGATATCTTGTTTTTGAAAACACATGCATTCTTATTCCGGTTATTAGCCTAGAATTACTATGTGATGCGCACAACACACAAGTATAGACTAGATCGCCTAAGTCAGAACAAGACATTTCATGTTTGTTTATTTGAAAATGGTTTGATGGTGCTACTCGTAAGTAGGCTAAGACGTGGATTTGCCACCCTCAAGTGGGCTTAGAAAAATATGATTTTGCCACTCTCAAGTGGGCTTAAAACACACATTTTGATGAATTGTTCCAATTCAAGTAATCTAACCTTCACCCACAGGCATTCAGGCAGTTATATCACGTAAGCAGTTAGCCTCATAGCAAGCATGCTATCATGGTAACGCTCACACTCATGCAAGATGCTAAAGCATAAGCACTTACCTAGTACTCCGAGCCAAAACAAGAAACTAGTTAGAAATCATGCATGATCCTAGTTCATGTTAAGATGGCTAATGCAACACATGCAAAATGCAACTAGAATAGGCTCGGCTAATCTAAGAATGGCATGTGAAATGCGACAACTCGATACACGTATTCAAGTTGAAATTGAAATACTATGAAATTAGTATGATGCGCCGAGCCCGGTGCGTGCAATATGAATGAATGTATGCAAACATGCTAACATAAGTATGCTAATTGAAACATGACCTAAAACTAACCATTAAAAGCAGGTAAGTAAAAGGGAGAAAGACGTGGGGTTGGAAGACATTTACACACGCACGCACACTTATTACAAATTCGCCCTCTCGACGGAGGGTCCAAATAAATAATACAAACCAAATGATTAACCAACTATCCTAGCTAATTAATTATTACAAACCCTTAATTAATTAACAAATTAATTACAAAAGGAGGCTGCCGCAGCTCCACCTTGGAATGATTGAATGATGCATGCTCGATCGCCTCGCTCGGAAACCTGTTGCCATGCCACATGTTGCCTCTATTTGCACTGTTTTGCTCCTCTGAAAACTGCACAAGTCCCAAGGATGTTTCTGAACCACTCCCCAAGCGCTGTGGGATGTCGCCGGCCAAGAGATAGGACCATCGGCCATTGGAAAATGGTTATCGACCATTTGTAATGCTCTCGGCCAGATTTTGGTAGTCGGCCGGCACTGAAGATGGCCAACCGGCCATATCTTCCTGCAGAATTCTGTTTTTGCTGCAGCAGAGGACAGATAGTGCATGGCAAGGCATTTACAAGATAATGTGTGCACAACCACCCTCTCTATCACGCTATAAACTCAAGGGAGTATGGCTTTCGACCCTTAGACCACCAATCACGCATTTCAATGCGTGATGGCCAAAGGAGCCAAGTGTGCGAATTAATGTGGAATGAATGCAACAAAACGCATGAATGCCTAGAACTCCATCATGTTAGATCAAGAGTGTCGACGACCGAGTCGCTTCGAGTACGAAACATCCCTTGATCCTCGTGTTTGGTTTGACACCCTAAACCAAACACAATGCAATGCACGCAACCAAGTACAATGCAACATGGGAATGTAAGGCAATGTAATATGAGCATGCCAAGTGCAATGTGATACAACCTAACGTGCAAACAGCATGGCAATGCAACAAGTATGCAATACTACAATGCGACCTAGATATGGAAATATACAAAGTGATAGGCATGCAACAATGACACCAACCATAAGGATGCAACAACCTGTAATGCGATAGGCATACAACAATACACAAATGCATGATCCATGGACTTACACTAAAGATGGATAGACCTCAACCGTACCAAAAATAATAGCCAAAACACCCAAATTAAGGTACCAAAAAAAGGGAGACATGCAAGCACATACATGGATCCTTAAGCTAGGCAAAGATGCACGATCCTCAACCATGAGCAAAATGGGATAAACATGAGAACATGACAATGCAATGGGCTCTGAAATTATGTGAAGAATGATGCCAAATCATATACACAAGTGAAGCATAGCATGCTAATGGGCTCAATGCCCAAAGCTAGGCAAGGGGCTCTCACCATGGCCATATCAACCAAGCCCCAAAGGGCCAAAGTGGCCTAAGAGAGTCCTTGGGCAGGCCAAAACAAGGCTAGAACATGCACGGAATGAGGCCAAAATATGCTAAAAAGATGGGCACAAACAAGGGGCATGCAAGGCTACAAAGGGAGCATTATACTACGCCTACCACAACCAAACATGGCATGAATTATGCAATGAAAAACAAAGTTATAATATGTCAAAATAAGCCCCAAAACCCAATGAGATGGCATCCCAAAGACCTAATCATGGAGACATACACAATGACCCAATCTTAAGGCACAAAACAACAACTCTTCAAAGCATTAAAAAGATGGCAAACATAAGTGTGTGGCTACACTACATGGACTGAAATGTGATTTCAAATGATGCCGAATCATGAGAATAGTCAAAACAATGCATGCTAGCAACTTGGTGCACAAAGCTTAATAAGCTAGGATGAACTAAGGCTATACAAAGCAATGCATGTATGATCAAATCAACACCAAAAAAGGCTTAAACATGGTGAAACATGACTAAAAGTTCCTTGGAGTTAAGCCTATGATTTCAAAAGATGCCAAATCATGAGAATGGTATGAGCAATGCATGCTAATGGCTTAGATGCTCAAAGCTGACAAGCTAGGATGATCTAAGGCTATACAAAGCAATGCATATATGATCAAATCAACACCAAAAAAGGCTTAAACATGACTAAAGGTTCCTTGGAGTTAAGCCGAAATATGCAAGCATGATGGTCCAAACGCAAGATACATGTTAAGGCAATAGAAGGGATTACAAGGTAAGCACATGGTGCATGCAAGAGACCAACAAACCAACTTAAAACAGAGGTATATCATGCCAAGATAACACCAAATACTTGCTGAAATAGGGCCAAAACATGCTAAGTAAACATGCTATTATGGTGAGCCAATAATGCAAGCAAATGAGACACAAAGGGAGGGGGGTGTCCCTCCCCTATTCAGGACTTCAAAACTACTTCTCCACCACTGAGAATCCTCTAGATTTCAGTGGTGAGAAGGTCAAAACAAAAAGGTTTCAAAGCTCAAAAAGAAGGTCACAAAATAAGGCCAAACAAGGCCTAAGCGGGGGTAGACAACCCCCAACCCAAAAGTAACCTTAAACAAACATATTTAGCATATAAAAATAGAACTTTTTTCAGTTGGACACTAAGCTTAAAACAGTATGCAAGTATTGCTAAAAGCTTAAGCAAAAATGGGGAATAAAATAGTAGTTTCTCACCCTTGAAGAACACTTCAAGAACACCAACTCCAGCACCTCCTTCTGATCAAAACCAACCCAAAAACTCTGAAATCAACTCTTTAGCACCTCAGTAACTAAGGGATAGTGTACCACTAGGTGCTTGAGTGCAAAAATATGAACAAAAACACCCTTTAGAACACTATTACACACACAACTATAGAGAGAGAGGAAATATAGAGAGAGAGTGATATATATATTCTATATCAGTTGGTTGAACCTCTGGAAAGGGAGGGGAGGCTCTCCTCTTATAGGAAGTCAAATTCAAAGCTTCTAAGAGAAGCTAAGTGTTGGTTCAAATCCCTCCATACACGTGTATGGAGGGCAGAGTTTGTGCTCACCAGCTGGCACAGCTGGCATGCACAATGCCTGAAAAAGGCAAAGAAAAGGCCTTGGCTAGAAAATGTGGCCGATCGACCAAAACAATGGCCGGCCGACCAAATACAGTGCCGATCGGCCAACACTCTTAGCCGATAGCAAGAAAATAAGGCTGGTGGCCTCAGGCCATGCCCGGTGGGTTAAGGGGATGGCCAACAAGCCACTTCCTACCCTCAGGTGCAAAAACCACAAGTCCTTGGTCCATAACCAAGCACAAAACAGTCAAGTTGAGAGATCCTAAGGCAAGGCTAGCAGCCAAGACCTTCGGGAACTCAAAATGAACACGAGCATGGATAATCATCGAGTGTTCAAACGATGACGTCCAAGTCTTAAGGACGGTCAAAATGGGGTGTCTACAGTACCGAAATAGAAATACAGATAGATATTCCTACCATGGACAGATATAAACGCAATTCACACATTATATGCATAAATAACACATGATTCCTCCTTAATTACTCATTAGGCATTCTTAATCACGGTTAAGTGACTAATCATAGTTCGGGGTTGTTACAAATACAAAATGGTATTCACAACCTTGGCAACAACCTATGTGTTGATTATAGGGCTGAGCAAGGAATTCGGAAAAATCCACAATCCGAACTGGTCTAGTCCAATCCGGTCGGTTTAGATTGGTTTTTTTGAATCCGTGTGTAACATTCTAAATAAAACAATTACAATTAACAATCATTAAGAACAAGCTCCATAGTTTCAAACAACACAATTCAATTTTCAATATTTCACTTTCTCATTGAACTATAGGTTTCAGCCCACACAATTACATATTCTAGTTTATAGTTCACCAAGTCAGAAAAAAACAAAAAAAAGACAAAACAAAACCATTTTCCATTGGGTTTACTTATTACAATACATATCAGTTTACTACAACAAGGCTCCATCTCCAAAAAATAAGGATATAGAAGTTTAACAGTTAAATTACAACTTCAAAGTTAACAAAATAATTAAAGTAAAAAATGAACAGTCACCCTCTTCTTTATTGGCGAGGTGGTGGCTCATCAAGTCCTGAAAAGTGGTTAGATATGAATGAGCGATTGTCTAGTAGAGAATATATTTAACCTAGTATATAAATGTTTGATTTAAAATATACATGATCAATACCAATTCTCAAGAGTTCAATGTCATCAATTTTATCATGCAACACACGTCTCTTCATTCAATTCGACATTTTTTCATCCTCACACGAATGCCTAGTGGGCACCTCAATCCTTCCACGTTTGTCATCCTCACACGACCGGGCAAGTGGGCAAGTCAATTCTTCTCGTGCGGGTAGACTATAAAGCACAACAAACCACATTCCAAAAATAACACGTTTCTCATAATGCAAGGAATTTCAAAGACCCTTCAGTTCTACTCATCAATTTCCTTTTCTTTAAGTCATAATCCATGAACAACCTTTAGGGTTACACAATATAATTTAGGGTTTTTCCTCTTATGTGTTAGTTTTCCTTGTTTAGTGTCTTTTTACACTATCTTCCATTGATAAATACTCAATCCTTCATTAATTTCAAGTAAGACTCACTATCATCACAAAAATCCATATACATATACATAATCATTTATAATCACCGATCTCGATATCCACCCACACCTTAAGATTTACACTCTTAAACCAAACTATAGATATACATGTGTAAAGATATTCCTACCTCAAAGGTTATGAGTGAAAGATGAAGATCCGAGGAATGAACTTCTGAAATATCACAATCTAATCGGTTCAAAATGTAGCTTTTAGAAGATTAACAACTTTGATGAAGGCACAAGTGTGACAACCCTCACCTCTGATTCGTGCTAACCTGTGATTAAGCATGATAAGTAACTGATAAGAATGATATCCTGAATCGATTGTATGAGTGTATTGTTTTGAATGCATTTCTACCTGTTTGATTTCTGAATGAATCTGTTCATGTTTTAATTTTGAACCGCAAATTGAAGGCCTTATTGGTGGCCGAATCAAAAATTGATTAGTGTTATATGCTAGTTAGAATTTATGTGATTTTCTGGTAAGTTTAATCAAAATTTGGTTTGGAATGATCAAATTAGAATAAAGAATGTTAAATCACATTAGTTTAAGTAAATTACCTTATTGTCACTTAGTGGACAATTCTAGGCCATTGTTTACTCTCCTTGATATGTGTTGGCATCATTTTCATCCATTTTCCTCAAGACCAAAACCGAAAGAGAGAGAGAGTAGGAGGAAAAACTTGAGTTCATCTAGATTTTGACTTGGAATTGGAAGAATTGAAGGGGAATTGCAAAAATTAAGCTCGAATACTTGGAATTCAAGACATAAGGTAGAGAATTCATCTTCATACTTGTGTATTTGAGTTGTTTCTTGCATGATTCATGGAGATTTGGAGTTTAAAGTCAAGAATTAATTTGAAAGAGTTGAATTGTGAGCTAATTCATGCATGCATATACATGTTCTAGCATTTTGAGGTTGTTTTCATGAAAATTCTTACATGCATGTCCACATTTTAGTTTTGATCCATGAATCCATCATGTTTTTGTAGGGATTGACTCATTTCATCATGTGTTAAAAGCTTTGAATTCAAATGAACACATGCATGATATATTTACATCATGTTCTTGAAGTTTTAATTGAAATTGTGTTCAATTGACTTACCTATGGGCTTTGATTTTACAAATTGACCTTCAAAACATGTTATATTGTTGGTTTCCAAGTGTTTTCCAAAAAATGGGCCCAAAAGGTTGAGTTTTGAAGTGTTGAATGCTTGGTTTGAGCTTGGGAGGCAAATATGGAAATTCCAGATTTTGGCTTCCACGCTCGAGCAAAGGATTCCACGCCCGAGCGACCATCTTTTGTTCAGAGCTCTGCTCGAGCAAAGAAATGCTGGATTGAGCGTAGATTGCAAGCTCTCAGATGTTTGGTGCACGTAGACGCACGCTCGAGCGACAAGACCTACGCTCGAGCGAAGAGCTGTGTCTCACGCTCGAGCGAGCATCGAGCGAGCGTCGAGCGGGGATTTTCAACATCCAGCACTTTTTGCATTTTTACAGACCGCTTGAGCAAGGAAGTCCACGCTCGAGCGACCCCTCTATTTTGGCATGCTCGAGCGAGACCCCTGTTTCAGCAAAAATTTGAAAAGTGTTTTAAAGTGCATTTTTGCATCCTCATTCCATCCTAGGCATTCCTAGGCCTAGTTTAAGGCATCTTAATGAGGATAATGTTATAGAACCACACTAAGTATAGTTAGGGGCTAAGTTATTAATCCCGAGTGTGTGTTCGTTCTGCAACTGTAGGGTTGGCATCCGAGGACGCTCACTAGCCTATCTGTAGCTCAGTGCTCTGTGAGTAATAATGTTGTAAAGATATGTTCAATTATGAATATTTTCTGAATGATCAACTGTTCTACTTACTGAAACGTTATTGTTTAATGAATGAATGTTTGTCCTATTTGTAAACTATATCCGTGGCATCCATAGCAATTTACCGTTACTGTACTGTTACTGCTACTGTCACAGAGATCTCTGTCAGTTCCCATGTTGGAACTACTACTGTTTACTGTTATGATGGCCATCAACTGACTGTTTGGTCTGTTAAAACCTATTGTACTGTTTTTCTATTGGATGTACCACATATAACTGTTATGGTTTCTAAATGACTGATATGACTATTTAATTATTGAAAAGGACATTCATTCTTAACCTCTTTACACAGTTGTTATTCACTGGGCTTTAGCTCACTATTTATATATATATGTAGGTGTTCAGGCACCGAATCGATGCTAGGAGCGTCAGGTTAAGCTCCTGTTTTGTCAAACCAACCATTGTCCCTCACCTCGAGGTTCCAAGTGCATTCAAGCCACGGCTGTTTTGGGGTGTTCAGATTCACCCTTTTGTTTCTGTCTTGTAATAAATGTTTAAGACTTGACTGTACAGTTTTAGTTAGGGACTTGGTCCCTGACATGGATGTTTGTGTATAAGTCGCATGTACATATGTTTTGGTTATCAATGTGGCATGTTTATGAAAAGTCTTTTCGCATCCAAATTGTCACAGGTCATTGGACATCTTTTATTTACTGTTTGGCTTCCCCCAGCCCCTTACTCTATATTATTGTCATTTCTGTTAAGCAGGCCTTCGGTAATCACGGATTACTGGTCGGTTGCGATGCTAAACCCACAGGGGTGGGTTTGGGTCGTGACAGAGTGGTATCAGAGTGATATCAAACCACGAGTTATACCGCATACACATGTCCAAATGAGCTATAGGATGTCCTAGAAAAGTAATTAGGGCATCGCATGAGCATTGATAAAAGTGTGTGTGGCCGTGACATGAATATATATGTTAATGTGATAATGTGCTTAGGTAAGGAATTCCTGTGTTTATAATTACTGTATTGCATATAGTGAAATGGACAATGCAAGCACTACTGATGAATCTGAATCATCCAAGGCAAGGATGGCAAGGTTGGAAAAAATAGGTGACCGAAGCTTTAAGACAACAACAAAACCAACAGCCCCCACCTCCTCCAGTATAACCCGAACAGAATGTTAATGATGATATAATTGCTCTAACACAGAAGTTCAGTAAAATGAAACCCTCATCATTCCAAGGAGGCCTTGAACCAATGAAGGCCGAAGCATGGGTTCTGGAAACTGAAAAATTATTTGAGGTGTTTCCATGCTCGAAGGCACACAAAGTGTTATTGGCCACCTTTACTCTACAAGAAGAGGCCAGACGGTGGTGGATGCTAGTCCGTGACACCAACAATACCATGACTTGGGCTCAATTTAAAGAAGGTTTCTTCGAAAAGTACTTCCCTCAGTGTGTCAGGGATCGAAAAGTAACTGAATTTGAGCAGTTGAAACAAGGTACCATGTCTGTAGCCAAATATGAATCAAAGTTCACTAAACTCGCCAAATATGCACCACACATGGTGGACACTGATTATAAAAAGGCCCGGAAGTTTGAAGGCGGGCTCAATGTAGAAATACTTGACCGAATTAATGTTCTGAAGTTACTTAAATATGTGGATGTTCTGGATCGAGCAATAATAGCTGAGTCGAATATCGAGGCATTGAAACAGACTGAAACACCAGCAACTGAGTGGTGCGACAAGAGACGGGGCTTTAAGTTTAAGAAGGGCCGGAACAGTTCATCGAACAAAAAGCAGAACACAGGGTCAACAAACAGTTCTAGTCAGGGAAGTGGTTCCATACCACCCATTCTGAATGTGGAAAAAGGCATAAAGGAGTTTGCTATAAAATTTATGACGCTTGTTACAGATGTGGCAAGGTAGGCCACATGGTCAAAGATTTCCCTTCCACTTCTCAAGGCAATAGTAAAGCTGCAGCTAGCACCGCAGCATCAACTGTCACACCAAACCCAATCCCAAAGCTACTGGAAATGAGCCTTTACGGCAAGGCCGGGTGTTTGCACTCGTGCCGGGAGATGTGCAGAATGCCACTGAGACAGTTGTGTCAGGTATACTCTCAATTTGTGCTCAAAATGCATATATTCTAATAGATTCAGGGTCTACACATTCATTTGTCTCACATGCTTTTTCACGAAAATTGAATAGACCACTGGAACCCATGAACTATTCGTTAGCTATATCTTCACCTGCTGGGGGACCCATGACTTGTGCTTATGTGTATCCTGCATGTGAAATTGTTATTGGGGATGTGCATTTATATATTGATTTATTGCCCTTGAACATTGATCATTTCGATGTAATATTGGGAATGGACTGGTTAACGAAATATCATGCTACTATAGACTGTGTAACAAAACAAGTTGTTTTCTGTCCACCTGGTTTACCTGAATTTGTGTTTAACGAAGTTGGTGTAGTACCTCCCCCATACCTGATTTCATTCATGAAAGCTTTTAAACTAATTAAAAAGGGATGTAAAGGGTATCTATGTTGCATATTGACTGTATCTACTGATACTAAAGCTAATGTGGACAGTATTCCTATAGTCAGAGAATTCCCAGATGTTTTTCCAGATGATCTGCCAGGGGATTTGATTGATAAGGAGATTGAGTTCACTATTGAAGTGTTACCAGGTACGCAACCAGTTTCCAAAGCACCTTACCGAATGGCACCCACTGAATTGAAAGAATTGAAGGTTCAGTTGCAAGAATTGTTAGATAAGAAGTTCATCAGACCCAATACTTCACCGTGGGGTGCACCAGTTCTATTTGTGACAAAGAAAGACGGCTCACTAAGACTTTGCATTGACTACCGTGAACTGAACAAGGTAACAGTGAAAAACAAATATCCATTGCTTCGTATTGATGATATGTTTGACCAGTTACAGGGTGCCTAGGTTTTCTCCAAAATTGACCTTAGATCTGGATACCACCAGTTGAAAGTCAAAACAGACCTTAGATCTGGATACCACCAGGTTTTCTCCAAAATTGACCTTAGTTCTGCTTATTGAAACGTTAGTGTTTAATGAATGAATGTTTGTCCTATTTGTAAACTGTATTCATGGCATCCATAGCAATTTACCGTTACTGTACTGTTACTGCTACTGTCACAGAGATCTCTGTCAATTCCCATGTTGGAACTACTACTGTTTACTATTATGATGGCCATCAACTGACTGTTCGGTCTGTTAAGACCTATTATACTATTTTGCTATTGGATGTACCACATATAACTGTTATGGTTTCTAAATGACTGATATGACTGTTTAATTATTGAAAAGGACATTCATTCTTAAACTCTTTACACAGTTGTTATTCACTGGGCTTTAGCTCACTATTTATATATATATGTAGGTGTTCAGGCACCAGATCGATGCTAGGAGCGTCAGGTTAAGCTCCTGTTTTGTCAAGCCAACCATTGTGCCTCACCTCAAGGTTCCAAGTGCATTCAAGCCACGGCTGTTTTGGGGTGTTCAGATTCACCCTTTTGTTTATGTCTTGTAATAAATGTTTAAGACTTGACTGTACAGTTTTAGTTAGGGACTTGGTCCCTGACATGGATGTTTGTGTATAAGTCGCATGTACATATGTTTTGGTTATCAATGTGGCATGTTTATGAAAAGTCTTTTCGCATCCAAATTGTCACAGCTCATTGGACATCTTTTATTTACTGTTTGGCCTCCGCCAACCCCTTACTCTGTATTACTGTCATTACTGTTAAGTAGGCCTTCGGTAATCACGGATTACTGGCCGGTTGCGATGCTAAACCCATAGGGACAGGTTTGGGTCGTGACAACAAGGATGGATTCTTGCTATAAATGGATGAAATCCAGTGTTTTAATGCTAGGATTTTCAAAAACGATTGCTAGAGAGAGAAAAAGTATGAAAAAAGTGAGCCAAAATGTGTGTGGGTCGTGTTTTAACTCTGCTATCCCGAACAGACTGCTCAAGCGAACTTTACATCGCTCGAGCGAAGGACACAAAATGAAGGAACCTGTTGAGTGATCTTTCCATCACTTAAGCGGTAAACACAAGGTACCAGAAGTTTTGCAGAGCTACAAAATACTAGAAGCCTCACATCTTCACTCGAGCGACTAGTTCACTGCTCGAGCGATCTCGCCTACAACCAGGCAAGATACTAGAAGCTTCTCATCATCGCTCGACTGATTGACCGCTCGAACGGTCCCCCAGAACTGACTGTTACACCATAGTTCGATTCTGGATTAGAAAATTGGGAATTCATTCTATGTAGATTGGTTTTGAATTGGAGTTCACAGTTTCGAATTAGAACCGATCTAGACTATATGTAACTTAGAAGTATACATACCATACACCCTGATGCATGAAATCCTACCCTCTTATATATTATGTTTGTTTAAGTTAATGGTGAAACAATATGCATATTTATGTTTAAAAAAATCATAGGCAGATTAATGTTGAAATGAAAATGTTGTATATATATATATATATTTTTTTTGTGAACATATTATGTGAAATTGTGGTTCTATACTGAGCCGAACCATGTTTAAATGGTTTGATTCATATTGAACATATTATGTGAAATTGTGGTTCTATACTGAGCCGAACCATGTTTAAATGGTTTGATTCATATTGGTTCCAATTTTTCTAGAACTGTAGATAACGGATTGATCTTGGTTTTATCCAAAATCGAACCAATTCAAATCATGCTCACCCTTAGTTGATTAGCAGCTCTCAGAAATAAAATAATATTTTTAACATCAAAAATAATTATTAAAGAAACCTAAATCAAATCCCATGATGGAGACAAAGCCAATCATGGAGCATCTTCAAATCTTCACCAAATTTTTTTTTAATCTAATTCGATTTTAAATTTAAGTAAAAAATTTAATTTGATATGAATAATTCTAATCTTTTTATCAATTTTTTTATGAAAATCTTTTTAAAAATTTCACTCTTATCCCAAAATTTTCTTTTCATCAAATTTAATGGAAAAAAAAAAATCATCTCCAATATTTTATTTTTTAAATTTTCATTATATTCAAATTTGATAAAAGATTTGATAAGTTCTTAATTTGATTAAAAATGACTCTCCCTTAATTTGATAAATATTTGATAAAAGAATTGGAGATGATTTTTTAATATGGATGCTAGCGAAGAGAATGATGGAAAGGCATAGATGAGTGGCTTTCTTGGGTTGGGATACGGCTTTTTTATCTAATTTAAATTTGATGGGAAAAAAAAAAGGATGAAAGATTAGAGATGTTCCAAGCCACGCTTGTTTGTACTAACAATGATATGAGACGCACTTAGAAACTCCCATGGAATGTTAATAACTCCAAAGGCCACATTTGATTACCAGATTATTTTTTGTGGGATTAGATATAATGTGATTATTGATAGGATTGTGCGGAATAAATTTATACCATGGAATTAGATAGGATGAATGATTTGATATATCATAGGATTATGGATAGAATTATGGAGATAAGTTATACACTCGAATAATAGATGAGATAAATAATTGGATAAAAATAGTTATGTATTATATTTGCTTATGATGAAATAAAAAATATATAATTATTTTTTATCGTTGGATGAAGGAAAAAAATTCAAACTACATTATTTAATCTCCCATTTTTCCTTATTTAATCCTCCATACTAGTACTAAAATTAAGGATAAATTATGGTCTAATCGTATGTGATGGACTTTATTATCTATAAGCCTTGTACACCTTTTTAATCTAATAATAAGTCCTAAATGTTTATTTTGTCCCAACACATTTTGGAGATATTGATAGGTGGAAAAAGAAACAAGACTTGGGTAAATAAGTTTTGTCAATAGGATCGACACATAATTCAGTATTTAATACTATGTAAAAAAAACACTGGATTTGTAACGCCCCAAAATAATAATTGTCACGCCCCGAAAATTAACACAATACAGATTCATCAACTTCTATTGTTTAATGTAAACAAAAATAAAGTCTCAATATAGACATCATCCTCAAATCACCAACATTTGTATTCATTAACCATGAAGAGATTTACAAAAGATATTCCACATGCGAATATAAATTCAACATTTCTAAAACATGAATCTATAGCATGTGGCACAATAAGTCAAGTATAAATTAATGCCTCCAAAGGCTACAAATTTCAAGACTTAAGCCCGGTTACACAAAAATAATTTTTCGAACCCATACATGTAAAACCCTTGGATTGTCAAAATAATTACAACAAAAAGAAAAGAGCCTTGTGTTCCCAAAATATATTCCACGCCTCTAACTTGGTGAGATCACCACATCATTTCATGCACAAAATCCCATAGGGTGAGCACAAAACCCAGTAGGAAAATATTAACAAAGTATATACATTTTATACAATATCATGGGATGAATGCATATGCCATGCCATGTTCAAAAACATACATCTCTATCTTTTGAAACTTTTGTTGACTATGAAATCTTGAGAATTTAACAATTTAATAATTTCAATGCAGTTTAAAGGGGCCGTAAATACGACTCAGGTAATCCCTAGGTTGGTGTCTGCAAGTAGGTATAACAAGCACTACCAATCACCACTTTACCGGTTGCTAACCGGAAGGCACATAGTGTCTTCTCCGCATGTGTTTTTGGTCTTTCACTATAGACACTCAGGCCAACTTAACCAAAACCAACTGCACCCCCTATCCGAACTTACCAATGCATTTACCCCAAAAACAAATCAATATGATCTTGTTTCACAAAACAATTTCCTTTCTCAAAGCAATACTTTTTCCAATGCAATATTTAAAATCAATTGCATCAATAATAAAATGGAATGGCGATACAAATGTCCAATGCAATAATAAAGTTCCATTTAAATATCTCAACAAATCCAATTCGAAAGGTGATGATAATGAAATCAAGTGCCAATGCAACATATTTTTATATCAATGCCTTGAAATTCTCAATTCATCTACACAATCCTCCATTGTGATCAAATTCCACATCTCTTATCAAAATAACATCATAATATATTTTTCCAAGAGACAATATAACAATATCATTATTCATGTATTCGCCACATGTTAAACATCATTTTCTAAACTCGATTTTCCAAGACAAACCAATGATAAGTTTTAAAATCAACTATTTTCATTTCCTTCATGAAATTCCCTCATTTGATACAACCATAAGAATTTCTCCATCATTTCTTCACATAACAATTTATCAAGCATCAGTTTCACAATATCTCAACTTTTCTCCAAAATCCCCAAATTCTAGGGTTTCCACAAAAATAAGGTTTTTGTTCCATTTTTTTGAAAAGATTTTTCGAAAACAACACCCACACCTAGAACATAACTCATAGTCTCAAAAGTTTTGGAAAAAATAGATAAAATCATCTTCTAACATCATCTAGGGTTCAACAACCCAAAATCATAACTCAAACATGTAAAAATGCTCCAAACAAGCATAATCTTGCAAAAATATATATATAACTCAAAGATTATCCCTACCTCAAGCTTGAGAGATGAAGAGGAAGAAAACCCTAGAAATCAAAGTTGACGAAAACACGATCCAATCGGTTACAAATGTAGCCCTCGTCGCCCTCTTCGATTTGGTGTAAAACGCCCTCCTCAAACTCTTGAAGATTTGAGCTTAATCTTATAGAGAAGTTGGATTTGGGTGTGTTTTTAGAGATAAGGGAGAGGAAAGATGAATATATATATAGAGAGAGAGGAGAGAAAAATCTGTAAACACTTTTTGGCATCAGTTTTGAGGAAAAGAGCACGAATTTCAAGATAGACGCGCTGAAATCTGCCTGAGCGGTTTCAATTCTGCACAAGCAGAATTTTCAATCCGCACGGGTAGAAATTTTTGCCCCATGGGCGGATTGCTCTAGAGAGCTGCCCAGAAAAATTCACCAATATCCGCTCAAGCGGATTTCTGCCCAGAAAACCCAAAAGACTCTGTGATGATCTATAGCGACCCCGGTCTTTTCCCAATTGATTATTGTATCCGGACTTAGGTTCCGTAGATTCTGTCATTGTATAATTGTTGTTGTTGTCCTTTATTTTCTCATTTGGAATTTTAGGATGTGTTGGGCAGGTTTGTTTCAGGTTGGTTGGGTTTAGAAACCTAGTGTTGCTGTCCAGGTTTTTAGTTTTTCGCTCGAGCGAGGAGTTGGTCGCTCGAGCGAGATGTCGTTTTGGTTCTTCGCTCGAGCTGGGGTTTGGTCGCTCGAGCGAGAGTTGGCGTCCAGTATGGACCTGTAGCTTTGCATTCTTGGCTCGAGCGAGCTTTTCTTCGCTCGAGCGAGTTAGTTCATCCTTCACTCGAGCTATAGTTCCTTCGCTCGAGCGTGTGTCTGGGTTCAGACCTGAGGGTTTGAGTTCTTCGCTCGATCGAGCTTTCTTTCGCTCGAGCGAGCATTTGAGTTGTTGGCTCGAGCAAGGCTTCCTTGGCTCGAGCGTAGTTTCTCTGTGTCTGGTCGCTCGAGCGACCAAGTCTTCGCTCGAGCGAGCCTGTCCAGTTTATATACACAGCAGCGGGATTTGATCAGTCTTTTTCATATTCTTTTGATTCCAAACTCTAGGTTCGACTTCTCTCTCTCCCTACTCACCTTCTTTCTTAGATTTGATCCACTTAGGGTGTGTTTCTACCCTAGATCCTTCATTAAAAAGATAGAGTAAAGAGGGAGTCGAGGGCTTTCATTTAATCTGAATATTTGGCGATTTGGAGCACATTGGTATTTGGGCACTCATCTCTGTCTTCACCATTTGGGTTGTTTTCTTTGAGGTAGGGATTTCCTACTCCATTTTATAGGTTTTGTTCTAAGTTTTGGTATTTTGATATGTTGGGGATACTTTGTAAAATTGGGAAAAACCCTAGTTGTAATATTAAATTAATTTGTATAATTTAATTCATGGAATTGGGGAAATCATTGATTAAATGGCATAGTTGGATAATTTGAATCATTTGTCTATTGAATTGTTGACATGGTTATTTTCAGTTTAGAAATAACTGTTTTGGGCTATCGGTGGAGGATAGTCATGATTGTTGTAGACATTGCATGTGAATTAGGAATAACTGAAACTAATCCATGGGTTAAGTCATTAATTTGACTATTGCATTAATACAGAAAATACGTGTATTGATTGAGCATTGCATTTGCATACATTGTTTATGTGTGTGGGAGGAGATAGGGGATGTACTCCACGGTTTAGGGGAAGATAGGGGATGGACCTCTAAACCGGATTTTGTTTGGGAGGAGATAGGGGATGGACTCCATTAGCATCACTTTTATGTGTGCTTATTTATATAGAAGTGTTTTATTGATACAGCACTAAAATGTGTATCAATCTGGAAGTATGAAGTGTTTTGAATTGAGCTTGAGTCTCATTTGTTTGTTGATATTGGGAGAATGTGAAGATGATATATATATAATTCACCGTTGTAAGTTTGGCCAGGTTCTGAGCCATGTTTATAAAATTGGAAAGTAAATCATGTCTAGACAATAGTGTCATGAGACTGTAAAATGAAGTAATTAATTATCTTGGTTAACCATCTGTTGAATGCTATTGCTTTATTCATTGCTTATATGTGGTTTAGTATATTTCTACTGGGCTGTGGCTCACCCTATATGGGAACATCTTTTCAGGTTCAGGTGATAAGCCACCTCCAAGGACTTAGCTTGGAAGGGATTTGGATTTCGAAGACTATCTGTAGTTAATTGTCTTGATTTATTAGTACATGTAAACATCCAAGCCTAGGGCTTTTCTTGTATTGAGATAGAACTCATCTTTTTGTATCCAAGTGTTGGCTTGGAAGATGTAAGCCTGTAGGGCATTTTATTCGATGTTACATGTAATGCTTTTATTTAGTAATACTCTGATGAATGAATTAATGAATTGTTTTCTTTAAATAGTGCATGTCAATGATATATTATATAATGGGTTTATTTTGAGGCGTTACAACTGGTATCAGAGCGTACCGGGGTTTGAATACTTCGGGTACGTGGAAGTGATTAGTATCACATTGGGTTCGTCTCGTTGATAGAGACCTAGTGTAATGTTATATGCTTATGTGATAACATGTTTATGTGATTATGTGGGTATGGAATGTAGTTTCTAGGATGTTGATTGGACCCTTGAGTTTCTAGTAGTCTTGTTGGAAAGGCACTTGATCACTGCTGCTTCTAACCGGAACTATAGTAACGCATTGGGACTATCATTATCCGGGAATGAAATTCGTAGTGTGCTTATGTGATTATGTGCTTACGTGGAATGAATTATTGTTGTCCATTGCATTAGGACGCGAGTGTTTAGCTTCGGCAATTATTAATGTGCTAATGTCTTTTGTTTCCTTTATTAGATGTCAGGACGAGGACGAGGACGCGTAGGCGTTGGTAGGCCGGGTAGGCAGGAGGTGCCGGTGTCGAGAGGAGATTCCGGCAGTTCAAGAGGGAATTGGCCAGGCCAATGTGGCCGAGCCAGTAGGCCAGCAGGCTATGGGCGCTCTAGCCGAGAGATAGCAGGGGCATTCAGGGAGTCAGTAGCATTCTCAGAGCTGAGAATCAAGCTTAGGCTATTATTGCGGATGCAGGACCTTCCTTTCTGAAGAGGGAGTTCTTCCGGTCTAATCGGATGAATTTGTGGGTGATCCTAAAAAGCCGCTTAAGGCAGATGAATGGCTCGAATAGACAACGAAGACGGTTGAGATGCTTGGCATCGAAGACGTTTGAGATGCTGGCATCGAAGACGAGGAGTTGAAAGTGACCTTGGCATCTTTCCAGTTGAAGGGGATGCGGGTCAGTGGTGGAAGTTTACTAAGGGGCGTATAGGAGGTACGTGGGAGGCTTTGTGAATGCTTTCCAGGAGAAGTTTTTATCTCGGCAGTCAGGGAGAAGCTGCGAGACCAGTTTTGTCAGCTTAAGCAGGCGAGTTCTTCAGTGCCGAGTTTGAGGCTGCATTTATTAGTTTGTCCAGGTTTGCACCTGAGTTGGTGGCGTCTGAGGAACGCCGTTGTATGAGTTTGGAAGAAGTTAAGGCGTGGCCTCAAGCTGAGAGTTGGGGAACTATGATTCGGGATTATGGGCGTATGGTTGATGCTGCAGCCCATATGGAAATCATGATGCAGGAGAGGAGGAAAGGACAGAAGGGCTCAAGAGGAATCAGGATGGTCAGAATGATGGTAGGAGACATGAAGGTTTTAATCCCCAGCAGTCTCAGGGTAGCTTTTCTAGATCGACTTTTTCCTGTACCGAGTGCTAGTTCGGGAAAGCAGTCAGGGAGACATTACCTGTTTCAAGTGTGGCCAGCTGGGCCCACAAGTCTCCAGTTTGTCCTCAGAGGGGAGGAGTGCAGAGAGCAGCATCATCTTCGGCTCGATCCCAGAGCCAGAGTCAGGGTAGAGGCCAGCCACCCTCTCGTGTTATCAGTGTGGTCAGCCAGGGGATATGAAGAGGTATTGCCCGCGTTGGGTGGCACACTAGGTGCATCTGGTTTGAGGCTGATTCAAGGTCAGCAGCCAGCCAGTCGGGTCAGGCCTCGAGGGCCAATCAGGGGCTTCATCGTCTCAGTCGGTGCAGCAATCTTATGCTCCTAGGGTTGAGCAAGTTGATCAGAGGTCGTCTGGGGCGCGTGTATGCTGTTACCGCGCAGGATCTTGTGCCAGCACCATCAGTTGTGAGATGTACCTTCTTGTTTTTGCAACTCGGTTGCTAATGTTTTGATTGATACGGGTGCATCTCATTCCTTTGTGTCTGCTGCGGTTGCATCTGTTTTGGAGTTGGAGTTAAGCTCAACTCTCTCTTTTTTTTT
>NW_021024659.1:599842-613613 GCF_004153795.1 Camellia sinensis | reverse complement strand
CACTCTCGTGTTATCAGTGTGGTCAGCCAGGGCACATGAAGAGGTATTGCCCACAGTTGGGTGGCACACCTGGTGCATCTGGTTTGAGGCCGATTCAGGGTCAGCAGCCAGCTCAGTCGGGTCAGGCCTCGAGGGCCAATCAGGGGGCTTCATCGTCTCAGTCAGTGCAGCAATCTTATATAATGATGTAATTGATTATCTTGGTTAACCATCTGTTGAATGCTATTGCTTTATTCATTGCTTATATGTGGTTTAGTATATTTCTACTGGGCTGTGGCTCACCCTATATGGGAACATCATTTTCAGGTTCAGGTGATAAGCCACCTCCAAGGACTTAGCTTGGAAGGGATTTGGATTTCGAAGACTATCTGTAGTTAATTGTCTTGATTTATTAGTACATGTAAACATCCAAGCCTAGGGCTTTTCTTGTATTGAGATAGAACTCATCTTTTTGTATCCAAGTGTTGGCTTGGAAAGATGTAAGCCTGTAGGGCATTTTATTCGATGTTACATGTAATGCTTTTATTTAGTAATACTCTGATGAATGAATTAATGAATTGTTTTCTTTAAATAGTGCATGTCAATGATATATATATATAATGGGTTTATTTTGAGGGCGTTACATGATCCGCTCAGGCGGTTCCTAATTCCGCACGAGTGGTTTTGCCCAGAAACCTAGAGTTTGATTTTGTATTTCGAAACAAGTTCCAAAGCCCAAAACTCAAAATTTTCAACCTGGAAAAATTAAGAGAGGTTAAGTAAGAGTAGAAAAGGAATCTCAACGACCCGATACAGTAAACAAAACACCGAAAAAAATGCATACTACCCTACTACACAATACTATTCAAGCCCAAAATCCGGGACATCACAATAACAACAAACCATCTCATGATATTCAATGGAAAATCAGAAGCTTATACAATATTAACCTTTCATTGATTCTTTTTTACCATATAAAAGATGACATATGCATGTATATATTCATAAATCATAGATTATGAATCTATATGTAACATGCCTGGGGAGTACCTGCGCGCATTAAACAGTTCGGACCCCCAAGATCTCTTTGATCTAATCTCACAAGTGCAATATGAAACATAGACAAGAGTCCACATTTGGCAAATTTTAGAAAATCCATTTTATTGCCAAAAAACATTTTGTCAGAAATGGACTGCGTCATCAGATCTTAGAGTCGCCACCTAATATTTTGGGAAATTAGGAAACCCATGACTCGTGCCAAGGCCACTATTCGTCATAACCAAAGTTGTCTCGGTTAGGAACCTTAGGTATGAGAGGGAAAGGTCATTAATTGAGCACCCCCGCTCACCCGATCAAAAGATCGGCCTTTACTAAACCATGATATGAATTTTATTTACTTTATATGTTCATATTCCGATTATTTAATAAATCCTAAAAAAAAATTACTTTGTGAAGCATACAAGTATAGACTATGTCACCCACTTTGGAATAACTTGATTTCATGTAGTTTTGAAAGAGTTTTGAAGTTGTACAACCCAAATAAATTGGGCTTACAAACATGAAAATCAACATCATTCCAAATTAAGCGACACAACCTCCATCCACTGGCATTCATAGAGTTATATCACATGAGTAAATAGCCTCATGGCAGAATGCTAAACATAGTAAGAAAAAAACACACAAACGAGATGCTAAAGCATAAAAACTTACATGTTTGACGACCCGCGAACAAGCTACAAAACAAAGTTAGTAAAATATGCATGATCGTATATACAAAATCCTAATACAATTCACTCATGAGATGCAACTAAAGATTCGGCTTCTAAGATATGACATGTGAATCATCTCAAGAACATGAGGTAGCGCACATAATCACATAGGAATTGATTAAATCCACAAATGCAAAATTAGCCAAATCAAAATGCATGAAACATGGATACATAGCATGGACATAATGAAAGACGAAATATAATGCATATTCACAGATAAAGAAAGCAAGTAAAAGAACAGGATAAAAAGAAGCGAGGCGGGGAATTATTACAACACTTTGAATAAATTATTACAAACCAAATAAGAGAAAGAGAAAGGAATATTACAACAAAATAAAAACCTCACAAACTCTCAAAATAAAAAAAAATAAAAATAAAGAAACTTCATGTGCTCTGGGGATTGTCAGAAAATATTATGCCTGACACAGGAGGACTACTCTGTTCCGCCTAGGGAAACTTATTTTGCGGAGCACTATTCATCCGGGGGCACTATTCATTGCCGACAGTACTATTCACCATGATAATTACTATTCACCTTTTTTTACCGGTATTCATCTTACCGGGCATTTTTCGTTCACAGTTACTATTCATCGCCGGAGATACTATTCATCGTCGGGGTTACTATTCACCGCCGGAGGTTACTATTCATCTGGTAGGGTAAATCACTTAAAGTAATAAATTACAACAGTTTATATACAATATTTAAATTACAGCATATATGTGGGTGGTGCAGCATTCCCATTGAAGCAGTAAAACAGTTATATAAAAAAAAAAATTACAACAGATATGTGGGTGGTACAGCCTTCCCATTAATGGTAAAACAATTATATAAAAAGTAATTTACAATAGATATGTGGGTGGTGCAGTCTTCCCATTAATGGTAAAACAATTATATAAAAAGTAATTTACAACAGATATGTGTGTGGTGCAGCCTTCCCATTAAAGCGATAAAAAAGTTATGAAAAGCAGTAAATGAAGTATTTAAACAAATTATATCACATTTTTAAATTAAATGAAAGTTTGCGAAAACTCACCTTTCGGGGAAATGATGAATTTTCTGATTCACAAACTTTCTTTTGATTACCCTCAAGTTTGTGGAATGTGTTCTCAATTCTCAATCCAAAATTTAGAATTACAGCTTTAGTGGTTAGTTTTTGAATGGTGTATTGATGAAATGGAAATAAAAGTTTGGTTCAGAAAAATAAAATATCTAAGCAAATATTTTATTTTCCCTCTCTCTCTCAAAAAAACTAATTTTCCTTCTTTCTGATTCTTTTTCCTCTGAAACTCTCTCGCACCAATTCTTTTTTTCTCTCTGATTCTCTCCCCCAAAAACCAGCCTCAAACTTTTATGATCTCTCTTTTCAATTCTCTCGTCTCTCTCCTTTTATAGAAAACAATTTTAGGAAAATGACAAAAGGAGAAGCGGTGGAAGGGGCTGATTTCAAAAGGTGCACAGTGATTTTACTGTGCACTGCACAGTAAAATTACTATGCACTTTATAATATAATAATATATCAAAGGTATTATTAGCATAAATATATGTACAAATATCCAAAAATATATATAAAAGCACACAAATATATAAAATTATAAAATAACAAAATACATGGACTAATAAAATATATTTTAGTAGGCCAAATATGTAACATAATTTGACCATAGTGGGTCTAAAGCAAAAGAAAACCAAAAAAACAAAAAAAAAAAAACAAATGGTGGAATGCTAGGAAATTTGAAAGGAGGAATAGTAATAATGTATAAAATATTTGATATTTAATATATATATATATACAAAAGTATGGTGCGTGGGTGTAACCACGACACCAAATAAATAAAACATTATATATAATAATATAACATATTATATATATAATATAATATTACATAAAAAAATAAAAGAAAATGGAGAATGGATCTAAAATAATTTAGCAAAAATAGGTGTAAGGCTAGGATTAAAGTTTACATTTCATCTTTTCACTGAGAATTTTGTGAGATAGCATATTCTTATTTTCATCATCGGGTAATCAAAAGAAAGCGCCCAAGTCTTAGGGCCGGTCAAAATGGGTTGTCTACACTATAGCATATGACATTTAGTAATTGCATGAACCAAAAAAAAGTACGAATAAGTTTATGCCTTAATGGCTACATCTTTTCAAGTCGATCCTTGGATACAACCAAATGAGTTAAACTCAACACATATAAAGTCCAAGGCTTATACAATAAATATTTACACAAAAGAACAAAAGGAAGCTCTCGTCTCCAAGGTCCTTCCAAGCTACTTCCTTGGTGGAAGCATATCATTAGTAACTGAAAGTTGTTTTCCACATAAGGTGAGTTAAAGCCAATAAAGAATGCTTAACAAAGTCATATCTGTGGCTTGCATTTCGTGCTCCTTTCGGATACGACTAGCCCCACAGTTCAGACTCCCGTAGTTCTGAATTTGATTTCACAAGTGCAATGTGAAATAGATAAACACTAATGAGTCCAAATCAGGCAAATCCTTTGGAAAAATCAATTTTGAGTCAAAATGTCAAAAATGGACTGCATTACTAGATACAGAGTTGCCACCTAAATATTTTTGAGAAATTTAGAAAACTCAGGACTCGTGCCAAAGGCCACTTATCCGTCAGCACCAAGAGTGTTTTGGCTCGGGAATTTAGGTACGAGAGGGGAAGGTTATGAATTGAGCACCCCATTCGCCTGATCAAAGATCGACCTCTACTAATCATGATGTGATTATTATTTACCTTATATGCTCTTGTTCTGCTTATTAGGCTAACCTTACTATGTGTTGCACACAAGTATAGACTAATTGGCAAAAGTTGGAACACTTTGATTTTAAGCTTTGTTTTGAAAAATGTTTTGAATATGTGTTACTTGAAAAAGTGAACTCATATGTGCTTCAATCAAACTGTTCCAATTTAAGTAATTAGCCTCCATCCACAGGCATTCAAACAATTTATTACTTAAGCAATTAGTCTCATGGTAGTCATGCTTGTCATGGCAACAATCACACACATGCGATATGCTAAAGCAAAAAATGCTCACCGAGTACTCCAAGGCAAGCCAAAACGAATCAAAATAATTAGAAAACATGCATGTCTCTAACTAATGCAACACATGAGATATGAAACTAATAGGCTCAGCTACTAGTTATGACATGTGAATTAATTTTGATAGCATACGGTTTAAACACGTATTCAACGAAGTAATAAACGACAATGCTTGTTAGAATGATGAACCGAACCTCGATTCATGCAAGACAAATGGATTCAAACATGGGAAATGCTAAAAGAAACATGATGTTCTAAACTACCCATTATAAGCCAGTAAATAAAAGGGAGAAAGATGTGGGATTGGAAGACATACACGATATTACAGTTTTGCCCTCATGCAAGAGGGTCCGAATAAATAGTCCAGCTAATTAAACTAATTAACTAGCTATTGCAAACTGAATGAAATAATTTAACTGTACTAGCTATTTATTTACAAACTAAAATTAACTAATTAATTAAAAATTTAGAATTAACTAATTATTACAAGTTCAAAGAGAGCAACTAATTAAATTAACAAATTTAACTAAGCACACGTATACTGATTGAACTCGAGCGGGGGTAATGAACCGACCGCGCCAATGCAAATACCCTCCTAGAAACACCGCTGTTTTGCTGCTAGGACTGTTCTGCCTGCAGAAAATGCATCTGTTTTGCCTCTGCTTTTGCTCTGCCTGGCAAGAAAATGACACTACCAATTGACACAAAAGTGGCCAGTTGGCCAGAAGTAGTAGGCAGCCAGCTACAAATAGTGGTCGGCCGGCCACTAATGTAAATATGGTCCTGCTACAACAGAAAATGAACAAAGCAGAAACAGAGTGTTTTTAGGGAATATTCATCCTCTCTGCCTCTCCCTATCATAAAATTGCTCAAAGGAAAGGTAGAATCGAGTCACAAATCATCAATAAGTGCAAGGTTGTTGCGTGATAATCCATGGCTCGATTGGACAAAACTCAATGAGGGAAAATAAATGACCAATAAAACCTCCTCCCTATCATGAGATTGATCAGGGAAGGTGGTTGACATTGACTCCCAAACCACTATCATCACGAACAAGTATGAAATGGCCTAAGACTCAATGGGTTCAACTAACGTCCGGTTGAACTCCAAACCATTTTATTATCTTATTCCGTTTTAGCCTCAATTTTATTAGTCCATTTTAATTACCTTTCCATTCATTAGTTAATTAAGTCCAATAATGAAGATTACGTCCACTAATGGAGAGAGGCATCAAACAAAGAGTTGTTTTAGGCATGAGAGAGATGTCAGGCCATTGGTAATGAACCTTCGAGGAGATTAAACCATTAAGCACAATGATCTCTATCTCAAGATTAAACCATCAATCGGTTAACAACTCTCAAAGCAATAAAAAGCCAAGAAAGGAGGGAGGTTGCAGAGGTAATTATGCCATGAACACAAGTATGGAAAGCATGAAATAAATTACATCAACTCAAATAGGTTGGTGGCTAAGGCCTAAACCTCCAAACCTATGAGGACCATTGCACTACAAGCATGCTATACAAAGCATAAATGAAATAAACAACCTAAAATAGTCCTAAAATAGCTAAAAACAGTGCTGGAAATAACATGGAGAAACTTGAAAAGGTTAGCTTAAATAATAGAGAATTTGAGCTAGCAAACAAGCATAAAGAGGGGAGGCTAACCCCTCCACTTTTGGGACTTCAAAACAACATGTTTAGCCTCTGAAAACATTTGAATTTCAGTGGTAAAAAGGTGGCTAAGGCCTAAACCTCCAAACCTATGAGGACCATTGCACTACAAGCATGCTATACAAAGCATAAATGAAATAAACAACCTAAAATAGTCCTAAAATAGCTAAAAACAGTGCTGGAAATAACATGGAGAAACTTGAAAAGGTTAGCTTAAATAATGGAGAATTTGAGCTAGCAAACAAGCATAAAGAGGGGAGGCTAACCCCTCCACTTTTGGGACTTCAAAACAACATGTTTAGCCTCTGAAAACGTTTGAATTTCAGTGGTAAAAAGCCCAAAAAAAGTTGAGAAAGAGATGGGAAACACAAGGGTAAAGGCCTAGGAACCAAGGTTCAAAGAAGGGTGGTTAACCCCTCTACCTTTAATGGCCTTAAACCACAAGCTTTAGCCCATAAAAACAGTTGAAAAAAAGTATAAAATCAGTAAGAAAAGAGAGGAAAGAAGTAGTGCAGAGATGGAAAGAGTTATACCTCTTGAAGCAAGGTAACTCTTTTGTTAACAAACCCACAAGTTCTCACTCTCAAGGGCTGAGATTTGAGCTCAAGAACCTCAGCAAGAAGAGCTAAATTTTTGGTTTAGGAAGTGTTGAGAGAGGAAGTGTAGGTTGCAAGATAGAGAGAGAGAGTGCTATGCAAGTCTTGGAGTTTTTGGAATTTTTTCTAACCTTAAAAACATGAGGGAAGGGCAAGTATATGCAGAAAAACATGTGTCTTTGTCAGAAATATCTATATATAGACAGCTGGTGCAGTGCATGCACCCGTGGGAGATAGTTGGCACAAACATCTATAAAAAAAACTATTTTTTGACACAAGTGGCCGGTAGGCCACTAATAGTGGGCGGCAGGCCACTAAAAGGGGGCGGCCGCCCACTAATAGTGGGCAACAGGCCATTAGTGGCCGGCCAGACAAAATTCTATTTTCAAGCCCGACTTCAAATAGGCATATCTCCCTCATCCAGACTCGGCTTTAGGAGATTTTTCAATCTAAATTGAAGCCCCGGAAGTCCACTTTCCAATGGTGGTAGCCTCACAACCAAAGTCTAAGTGTACAAAAAGATATTCCTATTTTAGTGAAGGCTACTCAGTTCTCTCTTAACGGTTTCATGCTCAACCATTTCGCCAACTAGTTTTCTTCCATCCCCTCCTATTTCCTTCAACTCCAAACCTATCAATAAGATGTTTTTAAAGATTTTTCAAAGAGTTCACCTCCCTTCCATTTATTTCCACTTTGTCCTTGCTCGGTTTACCAAAAAGTGCAATATTTTAATCGAAATGCGAGCCTCGAAATATCGTAGAAACATTTGGAAAAATATTTTGAAAAAGAGGGTTTTAAGGTCTAAAATAGTTTTGGTTAAAAATAGGGTGTAAGGTTGGGATTTAGAAGCTCTTTTTGCTGAAGAAATCGAACGTTTGTACATCATAACTTTTCATCATCAAGTGATCAATCTGAGGCCCCCAAGTCTTACGGTGGTCAAAAATGGGGTGTCTACAATATGGTGAATGCATACGCATGCCATTTACTAAAACATTCCCCTTTCTCTTTCAAAACAAATCAATGATATGATTATAAATGAATTCATAAAGCAATGTCTTTTAAAACTAGAAAATAGGGTAGTAGCTACCCAACACTGGAAATCTCTAGGTACGTGTCTGCCAGTAGGTTATACAAAGACTATCAAAGCTATTTTACCTATATTAACCAGAAAGATCGGCACCTAACCACGCGGATTTCTGGACTTTCACCAAGGACACACAGGCCAACATAGAAAACACCACACCCACACCCCCTAACCAGATTCACCAAGGTATTTACTCATTTTTCTGAAAAAACGATACATTTTCAATATATATATAAATATGAAACAATGTTCAATGCTAGATGTATAAGTAAATAGTTTTCAATTAAACTATTCCTCATGCAATTTCTACAACAATTAAAGTTATCCTCCACCAATAGCCCAAAACAAATATCTTTATATAAAAGATTAATTTCCAAACAATAAGTGTAATTTCATAATCTCAATATCGGAGTGATATTACATATTCAACTCCGCTCTCATTATCAATAGATATATTCATATTCTCATTTCAAAATCCAACCACTTTCCAAAATTTCAATAATTTCTAACAAAAATCCATTTCCTCTCAATAATGCTTTTTAAGGAGAAATTTCCAAAATTTCAACACAATTTAACAACATAATCATCTTCATATCATTTCCCATGAATCCATGTGAAAACCCCTCTTCTATATTCCCAAAATCAAACCCAAATCAAAACCCTAAATCAAAACCTTCAACTCCAACTCACTATCCTTTTTAAAATAAACATAACATAGCTAAGAGTCATACGGAAATGTTGAAGAAATCCCTACTTCCAGACTAGAAGAGTTGATGAACAAGAATCAAGGTTTGATGAAGTCGAAACTCAAACTTTCTCCGATCAAAATGACCACCTCTACGCGCTCTACACTTTTCTCCAAGGTACTATGGTGGAGAAATCAATGGATTACGGTGTATGAAAGTATTTAAACAACTAGAGAGATAAAGTGAAGAAATTAGGCTTGGGGTGTTTTAGAGAGAGAGAAAGAAATTAAAAAGTGACTAAAAAATGACTTTTCCCCGATCTGATATACGCACAGACCACTCGAGCGACCAAAACATCACTCGAGCGTTAGACACAAGAAACTGACACTGCTCGAGCGACCAAAACACAACTCGAGTACACAATGACCCCCTCGTAGAAGTGTTAGAGACCTACAAAAGACCACTCAAGAGAAGAAAGTACAGCTCGAGTGAAGATTATCTTACTCCCAGTAGTTTTGCAAACCTGCAAAAAAAATACTATAAGGAACCAAAGACCGCTCGAGCGAACAAAAAACTACTCGAATGAACCTTAAAAGAAACAGACAAAAACTTCTTTGAAAAACTAACTCTCAATCTATTCAACACAACCAATAATCAAACCCAAATGATAGCAAGACAATAAATAGTATAAACAACTATACAAAGCACTGGATCTCAGATTAAAAGAGTATAAAGGGTTGGGTCATGACCCGGACCACTATAGGATTGGATTATCTAGTGGGACCTTTATATTTTCCACATCCAATTTATTTCTCCTTATACTACAATCAAACACTAAACTAATAATATAATGAGTTTCACATGTTTTTTATACTTTCAATCCCACTAAGATAATGGAGATCTCAACTTCACTTATGAAAGCACATTGTGGGACTAATTTGTATCCATGTGAATGATCTAAATTGTTCATATATGTATACAAAAAATTGTATTGATGTAAGTAATCACATGATCTGTCACGCCTCGAATTTCCGAGATTCGAACCACATGAATAAACCATTCTCGAACAAATAAAAAGTAACAATAAGCTAAAGAAAGGTAATATCACTCATACCAATGGATATGATAATGTCATACATTACATGTGTTTCTCTAATTACATACATTCTACATTCAGCATCTAAGTGGAATGAATGTTCTTTCCATAAAGATATGCAATGATATCATACATAATTGAAATGCCCGCAAGCTTACATCATATACAATGGTACCACCCTTACAAGAATGTCACTTGACCTACAACACAAATGGCCTAAGGCCTACAAATAGTAGAGCAATCTCACATAATTCACAAACACATCCGATGCCACATCTCCACATTTGGGTATGCCATTACACCTAAAAAATATTTCAGCCACGTAAGGTGAGCATAAAGCCCAGTAGAGTACATTTCAAAGACTTAATACAACTCCACTAGCATAGATGATCATGATGCTGTAAATATATAATATGGTCAATGCGTTTTTCAAACACATGCTTTTGTTCAGTTAAAATATTCTCCAATTAAAAACATTTATTGTCCGTTCAAAACATTTGCATCATTAACATACTTCATTAGATCACAACCACTTTCCAATATCACTTTCTTGAAACATAAAACCATATAGCACTTACATTGTTGCACATTTCTAGATTTCCAAATCATAATTCATTATTCTTTCCTTTAAAATAGAAAACTGAGCAGTAAATACAAACACTGGAAATCTCTAGGCAAGTGTATAAAAAGCAGGCTATGAAAGCACTACCAAGATTGCCATTTCACTGGTTTTTCGCCAATAGGATCGGCACCCATGTAAACGTAGATTATAAAAATACTACAATTGCCATTTTACTAGTATTTCACCAGCTGGATCGGTACCCATGTAAACGCGCGGGTTTCTGGACTTTCACCATAAACACACATACCAATTTAATTAACCACAATACACTCCTACCCAGATTCCCACACGGTATTCACCAATTTTTCTCAAAATAACACAAGTGTTTTCAAAACAACTTTTCCAAAACATAAAGTTTCAAGTTTCCAAATCCACGACATACATAATGAGATGGATGATTTAATAACCAATTCAATTGCCTAGTCACATGCAATTTCTAACACACAGCAATACTACCCTCCACCAATAGCCAAAAATGTTATTTCTAATGTAGTTATTTAAAAGATAACAACATGGATATACAATCCAACATACAACCATATCCTGAAATCCTCCATAATTTCCAACATTTGAAATAATACATATTCCACATTTTAAAGCCAAATTTCCAAAACTTATATAGTTTTCTACCAAACTCAACATCTCAAGGAGAAATCAATACTCAATATTTCAAAAGTTTAATAAAAATTTTCAACCAAATCCTCCATTTTCAAACAAAACAATTCCTTTCCTGATAATTCATCAACTCCCAAAGCATTCACATTTAGGGTTTTCACAAATTTAGGGCTTTCTCTCTTTTCAAATACCTATATACAATTTTATACAAAGAAAGTAAGTTTAATAGCAAAATTATAGATAATTAACCCCCCCAATTTAACCAAACCCTCAACCCACAAATCATAACTTCCAAAATCAACATAATAACAAATACAACATGGTTCTTTGTACTCAAAACTACCACAAATATACTACCAAATTCATATCGAGGCAAAGAAATGTAACCCTACCTCATAAAGAGAAGAGGAGACAAGATGAAATCCACTGGCGATGAAAAGATGATCCACTCAGATTAAATGTCGAGCTCTACATTTTGGTATAAGGGTAATAAGATTCTCACTCTAAAGAGATGAAATCCAAGGAATAAGAGCTTGAAGCTCAAAAATGGGGAAAAGAGAGGAAAAAAAAAGTGAAGAGATTTGACCCAAAAAACAACTTTTAAAGATCTGATCCCAAACAAACTGCTTGAGCAGTCAAACCTATGCTCGAGCGGTGAATGAAATCTCTCAGTATCTATATTGACTCGAACAGATAGCTCGAGTGCTCAAAAGTGCACTCGAGCAGTGAATCAAGGCTTGTAGTATCTTAGACAATTTTGAAAAACAGAGCTGGAAGGGTCTATGGACCGCTGGAGCAATGAAACTTGTACTCGAGCGAACTATGCGCACGACACAAATTCACAAACTTCAAATGGGTATAACTCTCTCGTCTGGACTCCATTTAGGGTCGTTCTTGTGTCCAAATTGAAGTCTTCGAAGTAAGTTTTCCAATGGTTCTTGCCTCACATCAAGATTCAAAGTGTGGAGAGAGAAAATGATAAAAGAGTAAAGACTACTCAAGAACAACTACTCGAATTTAGAGTTTTTGATCCAATCTCACCCAACCATTATGGTAACATCTCAACCAAGGATCAAATATAGACTAAGAATGTTATCAATTATGACAATCAAAGAGTCAAATATAATTTCATTAGATCAAGTAGTACGGAGTGCCACATGATCAAATCACATATATATTATAATACATGGACGATCTATTAAGAGCATATAAACCGTACAGATAAAATTGATCTAATAGTATGGCAATGATTTGGATCAACTTGATTTTTTGCATGAATAATTTTCTTAGTTAGTTGTATAAGATGAACGGTTTAGATCATCGAAGTGAGTCCAAGCTTGTTCGATAATGGGTCAATTTCACCGTGAAATTGAGATTTCCAACTTTAACAAATCTAGGCTCTTAATAATAACAATGTTAACAGTTGCACTTTGGTCGAAAATCATATGAGGATTTTCTAACTATATTTGAACCATAGGAGGTAATTTTGCCCTTCACAATTTAATCTCATAGAATTAGAGGTGAAAAGATACACTTTGTTTGGTTTAATTTTCAAATCACAATGAACATAATAAAAACTCTCGTTTGGTTGGGTTTTTGAGAAAATCTGTTTGGTTTTAAGTTTTCACAACATATATTTCAAATCTCTTTTTGAACCTAAGTTTTGAAACCCAAACAAGTTTTCACACAAATTTTCAAAACCCAAATAATTTTTTATATTTTAGATGTATATGATCTAGATATACTAAAACAATAAACAAAATGGGAAGAAATCAAAAACAAATTTAATAAATGAGTGTTACTATTAATATCTACCTAATTTCTTTAGACCTTTCAATTTTCACTTTTTTTTATATTTTTTTTATTATAATTATACCCTGAAGTAAAATTATGTTGAAGGACAACTTTTAATGTTTAATGTAATGCCCACCCACCAAATGAAAACAATTAAAATGACACTCTACAATATTGTACCCCCATCTCTATTCCCATCTAAACATATTCATCATCAACCTAAACGCTAAACGTATTCCTCTACATCACCATCCTAAATCCTAAACGTATTCATCTTCATCAACATCGTAGTCCAGTCCAAATCAGTTAACGTTTCAAACAATTCTACTACAGACTCTGAGTTTCTCCAATCAAATTTCCATCTACATTTGTCGTTGTTTTCACCATTTGTTGATACTTATAGAGTAATGAAGGACGATGGCAATAACTCTAATCAGGTTGGTATTGCATTGATAAGTTTATCTATCTTGCATTAATGATTCTTGGTCGTTTTCGATGGTTGTTATTTTGTTTGAGCTTGTTCGGTATTGATTTGTCAACTGTTAAGGTTTTATTCATTAACACTGTAACGCCCTCAAAATAATAACATTAAACCCATCAAATAAGACATTCATTGATATGTAAAAGTTCCACATTCTTCCATTTATCAAGGTTTGATTACAAAAAAGTATTACATGTTAACAACAAAAGCAAATGCCCTATGGGCTTACAGCTTTCCAAGTTAACACTTGGTTACAACAAAAGAGTGCTAACTCATTTACACATTAAGCCCTTGGCTTGAATTTACATGTAATACATCAAAAAAAA
>NW_021024659.1:470915-591101 GCF_004153795.1 Camellia sinensis | reverse complement strand
ATTAAGAAAGGATGCAAACAAGATAATAAACAACTACCAACATCCACGGACACATGTCCGGATCACTGTACAACAAGGGTAAACCCGGGATCGCTATATTTCCCATGGCCTGATTACAAGCTCGAGCGTCACTCACAGACTCCCGCTCGAGCGCCAACAATCCCGCTCGAGCGGCGAATACACACTCCCAGAACTTCTACAGAACCAGGCCATCGCTCGAGCTTCCAACTCCCCGCTCGAGCGGCACTCACACAACCCCGCTCGAGCGGCCAATACCACGCTCGAGCGTCCAACACTGCACAGAAAATACTGGATGGGTGCAATTCCCGCTCGAGCGCCAACACCCCCGCTCGAGCGGACAGGTCAAAATCTGGGCAACTAGTTTTGGTTTCTAAACTCAACCAACCTGTAACAAACCTGCCCAACACATCCTATAACTCAAATACGAAGTAAAAAGGATGCAAACAAGATAATAAACAACTACCAACATCCACGGACACATGTCCGGATCACTGTACAACAAGGGTAAACCCGGGATCGCTACAAACACAGTGCTGAATAGAAACATTTAGTTTGGTATATGAGTTCTGAATAAAACCTTTATTTTCGACACTATTCAACCGAACATAATTTCTGACTTGACAAAGAGATTTTCATCAGTCACTAATCTCGATTGAGAGATTTCTGACGAGCCAAAGAGATGACGGTGAAGGTAGTTTAGAGGCAACAAGCATAACAACAATTTCATTGTCTGTAGTGGTGGCGGGGGGAGGGGGTGCGAGGACGGTAGGTTAGCGTTGTAAAATTGGGCCTTGGTCGCCATAAAAGTGAGAGACAGAGAGAGACATACCAGATCTGAAAGAAGAAGAAAAAGAAAGAGAAAAGGAGAGAGAAAGTGTGTAAAATTAAGTGGGTGTACACTTGGGTGTGATGATATTATGAATAGGGATAAAATTGGTTTTAAGTGGTGTGTTCAAAGAAATCTTATTAAAATTTAAAATTTAGGGTGGAGGTTCAAAGAAAAAGGGGGTTAAAGTATCTGTTATTAACAGCACTCTTAATAAATACATAAAACATTAAAATTGTATTAGTTTAAAATAGGTGAATTTCATTATTATTATTATTTTGTATATTTATCATTATCCAGTAATTTTATAAAAGTTTTTTATTTTTTATTTTTTTATAAATGTGAAACGTTTTAAATATATGTAAATTGAGTATATATAAAACCAGAAAAGAAGTATTAAAATTTCTAAAATATTCATAAAAAATAAAAAAATTAGAGTGAAACTTTGCCCTGTAGATTTGATTAGATGCATCTAAAAAGTAAATTTAAATTAGGCATATAAAAGAAGTAAACAAATTTAACTATCATATTGCACAAAAAAAAAAATTGACTACTTGGCCAAAAAACACAAAATTCAAAAAGCCTCAAAAACTAATTTTAAAAACTCAAAACCAAACAATTTTAAAGAGTAAATTACAAATACACCTCCTGAGATTTGATTAAAATACGAATTCTCCCAAAGGTTCTAGAAATTACATTCCACCCCTTAGATTTCTAATTTCATAACAAATTGCCATGTTTATTAATAAATCATCAAATCAATTAATAGTTTTTAATAATGTTATAAATGTGTTTCAATTAATAATTTAAATAATTTTATTATTGTATAGGAGAGCAATTATGAATTTCATTTTTTTTTTTTTGTTAAGTCTGTTAAATAAAAATTCTGATAAGATAATATTTATAATTTTTCAGATCACAAAAATAATCTATATTTTAAGCAAATCTCAAAAAATATATTTATAATTTATCCAATTTTAAATTTAATTATGTAAAAACTATTTTTAAAGTATACAACTCAACTACTAGATGAATATTAATAACTAAACAAATTTTGAAACTCTCAGCCCAAATTTGGTTTTCATTTTGGAGTTAAAAAAGCACAAAAGTCCAAAATAGGTTACATAAATCAATAAGATAAAATTTCACATCCAAGTTATAATCGTTACACTTTTTCTCTCAAAAAAATCAAAAAATCTAATGTTGCGTTTGGTAGAGTTTTGTAAATATGATTTGAGAGTATGAGTTGTATTTTGAGTTTATGAGTTGTGGAATTATGATTTGAGTGTAGATTGAGAGTATGAGTTGTATTTTGAGTTTATGAGTTGTGGAATTATGATTTGAGTGTAGAAAATTTGTTTGGTTATGGTTTTTGAATAAAGTGTTCAATTGAGTTTTGAATTATATGTGGAATTGAGTTTTGAAAGTTTGATGTGACATGTGAAATAAGAAAATTAGTTTGGTGATGAGTTTTCAAAATAGTTTTCAAAACTTAATTCAACCTATAATTAATAATCAAACACACAACTCATAACTCGATATCCGTATTTTTTTATCAACAGTCATAACCAAACTATTTTTAAAACACCCAAATAAAAAAATGATTTTTTTTCCAATTAATTGTTTTCAAGTAATTTTTTTGAATAATTTTTTTTCAAATAAATTTTTTTTTTTGAAATAACTTCTATGTCAATTATTTTATGTCAATTCATTTTTTTGTCAATTCATTTTTTAGGCCTATACAAACATTTTGTGCAATACGTTTTTAATATTTTTCAAAAATTTTGTTCAAGTCAACACGTTTGGAGATTACATATTGATAAAAATCAACAAAAATCAGTTTGTCCAATTTTTTTAAATACAAACCAAAATGTAAACATTGCCAAACATTATCAACATTTTTTCATTTGTTAATTTTTAATAATTTAGTAAAAAAATCCTTTATGTTGTATCTTTTTGTAGGTTCATTATTGTCCCTCACTGTAACGCCCCGAAATAATTCAACATGGACTAACCACATAACCATTATATCAACTCATTTCCAAAATAAGATGTTAACCACATTCCTATTACATAAGATCAAATGTTTTACAAAGTAATCTCACATGCGGTTATACATTTATTGATAAACTAGTACATGAATCTATAGCATGTAAAATCATCAATCAAAAAGAATAAGGCCCTCAAGGGCTTACAAGTTCCGAGGCAATAGCCCGACTACACAAAATGGTCTCTCGGACCCAAACACATCAGCCCTTGGCTTTACAAAAATTTACACAAAAAATATAAGAGCATGCACTCTTCACAATCACGTCCATGCCATCAACTCGGCGGGATCACCACATTTTTACCTGCACCAAATCCCGTAGGGGTGAGCAATAAGCCCAGTAGAGAATTCTCACAAAGTATATACAGTTATGCAATTCTCAAAAATAATGCAAATATCCATGCCAAGTTAATAAATGAGGAAAATATTCATGTCAATGCACTATTTCAAGTCACAATGTTCTCAACATTATCTTGTAATCTCATCAATTTCAAACTTCCAGTATTAATCCAATAGGGGCGGTAAATACGACACTGGTAATCTCTAAGCTGGTGTCTGCAAGTAGACTCTACGAGTTCTACCAAACTGTCATTTTTACCGGTATTAACTGAAAGCTCGACACCTATCCGCATGGGTTTCTAGTCTACACCTCCTATCTGGACTTACCACCGTATTTACCCCATTAACACGTTTCCATTAGTTTTCATTACAATACCATCCTTCTCAAAATAAGCGTGGTAAGAACGTGCAATAATAATAATTTAAACGAAAATGTGATGCAATAATCAAGATCTCATGACATTTCCTTCACTTTTACTATCTCTACAATATAATCAATAAATTTCGTTTCTCATTTCTTCCTTTGCAATTTTATTTCTTAAAATATCCATGTACCCTTCATTTCTCACCACAACAAATCGCAACAATTTAACCTCTTCAAGGCAATACAATGCTTTCAATCATAATTCCAAGATTTTCCAATTTTCATATTCATGATACAAGTTCATTTACTACTTCCAACAACACATGTTCAAACATTTTTAACAATTACGCTACCATAACATCCCATTCATCTTCATAACACACAATAAATAAGAAATTTTCAAGTATTTTCATGTTTTCTCAAAATCCCCAATTTCTAGGGTTTTTCATCAAGACAAAACACCACACATTTCTTTAGCAAAACCCATGTAAAATCACATTTCTTAGGCTCATAGATGAATAATCCTCAAAGTAGTAAAAGAAAGATTGAGTTTTGAAAACCCACATTTGACACCCTCTACACTTTTTATCATAAATGTAAAATCAACACAAAACTTTATAAAGACCCTTTAAATCATCAACAATATAGCAAAACTTGTATATATAACTCAAGAATGTCCCTACCTCAAGGTTGATGAAGAATGCAAGAAGAAACCCTAGCCCCAAGATGGAAACTCTTCACTTTCTCCTACACCAAGAAAGCCCTAGCTCTAAATCTTCAAGCTTGAGAAAGATGATGATGATGATCAAACTCAATGGAGCAAGAATCAAAGGTTCTAGGTGCTTTGGTTAGGGTTTTTAGAGAGAAGGATGAGAGAAAATGGCTTTTAGAGTGAGAGAGAAGGGTTAGAAAATGAGAGAACTTCGGCCCCAAAATGATAAAAAGACAGAGTTTTCGAATCTGCCCCGCCCCGCACGTACAGCACGTGCCCCCGCACGTACAGCTACCCTCCGTCCAAACAGGGCCGCACATGCGGGGGTCCCAGCCACACGTGTGGGACCTTTACTGCACCTGGCCCCGCACCTGCAATTTAAGCAGAATGTAACCCCTCCAAGCTCCCCTCTTCCCGCACGTGTGGCTTGGCCTCCCACACGTGCGGCCCTGGGCCCCCTCACGTGCAGCCCTGCCCAGCAGCCTAGAAACATCTTCTGCTTCGCCCCCAGGAACTCCGGACCTGACCCCGTACCTCCCGGGACAAGAAACTTCAGCACCGACACACACAAGAACAAGAGTTTTAACTAGGGAATGATTTCCAAGAGTGCTAACCTGATGAGAACGAAAGGGAATGAACCAAAAGAAAGAAAAGAATTTGGGAAAAAGGGACCTGGTCATTACACTCACTCCTAACTCTCACCCACCCGTGAAGCTCATATTATTGGGGGCCATTGAGTGATATTTGTTTAAAAAATGACCAATTCGCCCCTCTTTCATAGAATGCCAGGTTACTATGTAAGTATAAAATGAAAAAGGTAATAGTGTAATTTCACTCATCCAATAGACCGTCTCTCCTCTGCTAGGTGTCAGTTGGTCACTGTTCAATAAAGGAAAAGAAAAGAGAAGCCAAAAACGAGCCACAGATTATCAGTGATCAGTATACGAAAGAAATGAAAAATAAATAAGAAGTGCTATAAGTCAGTATTTGATGGAAAAAAAAAAAAACACCTTCTGGACCTGAGCCTTTATATAAGTCAATATCTCTGCATTTGTTTAACTACAAACCACAGTTTCATATTCTTGATAGCTTCAGAGCTGAGTTGCAGAAAGGCGAAAAATCCACCATATGGGACAATCAGTCAGTCAACCGGTTTCAGTCAGCTACCACCAGTTTGCTTGCCTTTTGTGCTCAGTTTCACTATCTGTTGGTTGCCTTTTAGCAGAGGCTCAGTTTACCTATCTGTTCCTTTTTTTTTCACACCAACATCATACATTTTGCTATACATCTCTGATACATTTTTCTTAACTTTTGTAGTAATGATGCCGAGAACAAAAAGAGCAAGACCCGAACGTGGCGAAACCTCTAACCCTGCACAACGTCAACAACAGCAACAGCATCATCACTATCCAACTGATGATTTTCTCACATACAATCACGAACAAGCTTATTCAAATTTTACTAATCGACCAATTGTTACGGGGAGAAAGGTAAATCTACCTTCTCAATATGATACACTGTTGCTTGGCAGACTGGATACGATGGGATGGTTACCTTTAATTAATTTACCACATAAGTTATATCCCCGTCTTGTATATTTATTTTACCTTCACTTGAGATCTACTATGGGACAAGTGGAACAGTGTAGTCTGACCTCTTATGTGATAGGGAAAGTAATCACACTAAACCCTCACACTTTCGCACAAATTATTGGAGTTCAAACAGGAGATTTGCAATGCCATTTTCAAACTGAGGCTCAGTTAGCTAACATTGTTGGTGATCTAACTGAGGTTTATACCACAATTTGTGAGAATCGATTTACTGGCACTAATTTACAAGCAAGACATTTAAAACCTCACCTTCGTATTCTTTATCGATGGATAGTTGAAAATGTCACTCCCAAAAAAGGACATTTTGATGTTGTTCTATGTTTTAATGTTTATTTGTTATATTGTTTTGAAATTGGACAAACATTAGATTTATGCTACATATTACTGAAAGAAATTATGGTTGCAAATCTTGGTACTCTGAGTGGCCGGTCACTATCTTTTGGAGGTTTGTTAACCAAAATTTTCAAAGCGCATAATGTCAACCTTGAAGGTGAAGTAGATGTGAAAATCACTTCACCAATTTCTGAGTATAGACTGACCTGAGCTGGTGGTGCTGAAAACTTACTAGGCTCTATTAATTTTGAAAATGAACCAATACTTGATGAGGAAGAACCCAATGACAATGCCATGCCACCAAATGAGCAACCCCAATACTGGACTGATTATTTAGCGTTGGAACAAGAACGGTACAATCAATGCCTACAATGGGAATAACAAATGGCTATTCAGGTCAATACATTGGGTATTCGGTTCGATGAATTTGCCGCCGCTCAGAACTCACTAATTCAACAATTTGGTGAGTTTCGTGTAGACTCTAGGAGACGTGATGAAGTGACAAGTAAAACCGCATTGATCAGATTGACCATCGAGTCACTCAGGTGTACCATCACTACTTCCCTCCACCTCCACCACCACCACCACCTGACAATGATGCTTAACTTGTTTCGATGAGCGTTTAAATGGTTCACACATGTTGTGGTTATTTTGTTGTGATTATTTGTTTTCTCATTTTGTTATGGTTATTTTGTTTTCTTATTTTGTTGTAATATTTTGTATTAACGTTATGAATAGTGAATTTATGGTGATAACAAAACCATTATTTTAATAAAATGAAATTTTTTTTAAGAAAAACTGATTTCGTATAAAAATTAATATAAAAAATTGTTTTTAATAACAAAACCATTATTTGAATGAAATGAAAAAAAATAAAAAATTATTTCATCTAAAAATTAATATAAAAATTAAAATTAATAACAAAACCATTATTTTAATAAAATGAAAAAAATTACTAAAAACTTATTTGTTAAAAACTTATTTGGTATAAAAATTAATAGCACAGTTAAAGTTGATAACAAAACCATTATTTTAATAAAATGAAAAAAAATTAATAAAAACTTATTTGGTATAAAAATTAATAGCACAGTTAAAGTTGATAACAAAACCATTATTTTAATAAAATGAAAAAAAATTAATAAAAACTTATTTGGTATAAAAATTAATAGCACAGTTAAAGTTGATAACAAAACCATTATTTTAATAAAATGAAAAAAAATTAATAAAAACTTATTTGGTATAAAAATTAATAGCACAGTTAAAGTTGATAACAAAACCATTATTTTAATAAAATGAAAAAAAATTAATAAAAACTTATTTGGTATAAAAATTAATAGCACAGTTAAAGTTGATAACAAAACCATTATTTTAATAAAATGAAAAAAAATTAATAAAAACTTATTTGGTATAAAAATTAATAAAAAAATTAAAATTAATAACAAAACCATTATTTTAATAAAATGAAAAAAAATTAATAAAAACTTATTTGGTATAAAAATTAATAGCACAGTTAAAGTTGATAACAAAACCATTATTTTAATAAAATGAAAAAAAACAATTAATAAAAAAGAATTTGTATGGAAATTAATATAAAATTGTATAGAACAATTAAAGTTGATAACAAAATCATTGTTTCAATGAAATGAACAAAAAAATTAAAGACAATTATAATAAATAAAAAAAACCATTGTGTATACCACAATAAAACTTTTTTTTTCTTTTTTCCCAAATGGCACCTATCTGACCTACTTGGTCGCACGAGCAACTTTTACTATTTTCCCAAAAAAATTAATAAAAACTTATTTCAGATAAAAATTAAAATAAAACTTAAAATTAATAACAAAACCATTATTTTAATAAAATGAAAAAAAAAAGTGAATAAACATTATAAACTGAATAAACATCATAAACTACAATTTTTGCATGCATCATTCAACTATCAAATTCAATAAAGTATTTGCCCCTGCATATTTTACATTGCATCAACAACATATTTAAGTGAATTCATTCACGTAATTACATTTTGTTGATTGACCATGTGATGATGTTTGAGAAAGAAATTTGATTTGGGTTCCCTTTCCTTTAATTGCCATTTAGCCCAATCCTTGTCCTCATTGTCAGTTATCCTACAAAAAGAGGAAAAAAGTCATTAAATTCACAGTTACAAAAAGCGGACGAAGTTATGTAATAAATGTGTCATAATGATTGAAACTAGTAAAATAATTATACATGTTCAACCATTAGTCACTACGATATTCACTTGCCTTGTTCACATCACAAATCTATCCATAGCCAACATGATTTTGCCACATAGCAGTAGCAATTGCATCCCTAAAGTCCGATTGGTACGTCAACCCATATTGTGACATGTCAACATAGTCAGCTTGGTCTCCAACAAACCCGTCTGCTTCCACTTTTGCCGCCATTTCATTATCAGTTTCCATGAAAAATGGGTCCATATCTGCATGCAAACGGATCCAATAGTGCAGTACACAACATGCAATCACGAGAGGGCCTTGTCTTGTAGACTTGTAATTTAGCATGGACCGCAATATTGGGAATCGCTTCTTCAGAACACCAAATGTTCTTTCTATGACATTGCGTAACAACGAATGTCGCTGGTTAAACAATTCATTGGGTCCTGAATAATGACGGCCATGAAACTCTTGCAAGTGATAGCGTTGGGAACGAAATGGGGCAAGAAATCCAGGCATGTTCATGAAACCAGCATCCACTAAATAATACTTGCCTACATGTAAATAATGAATGCATTGTTCTGTCAAATAGATGTGCAAAAAACTAATTTCAAAAAATGTACCGCATGTTATTTAGTGACACTCACGTGGGAACTGTAGATCAACTCTTGTAATAGAGTCAACTAAAATAGCATTGTCGTGAGCGCTACATTCTCATCCAGAATTAATAAATGTGAACAACATGTCGAAGTCACAAGCTGCGAGTACATTTTGCGATACTGTAGATTTGCGACCGCGGAATGTATTTTTCCTTGAAGCAGGGACCCATGCATCCACCAATGTGCCATCGATAACACCGACACAATCCTACTTGAAAGATATTTGTTTGACATTAAAAGCGAAACAAACTTGAATATTACTTTTATAATAGGAGGAAAAAAAAATATCGTCCCTTATAGTTATTGAAAACTTACAGGACAATCATTAAATTCATACCTTGAACCAACGAAAAAACCTCCTGTCATTTAAAATTTTTGCCGGTATCTCATCTTGGTTACGTGGTTTGATAACCGTTGATGCAAGCTTGCACAGTGCCCGCATAACAATTTTGATGTGCCGACAAATAGTGTCCGTGGAGTGTTGAAATCTATCTGCCAGTAGTCGATGGCGATCATTTTGTGCGAAAGTGTATAAAAAAAATTCCAAGCGATTCCTTGACACTGATATGCATATATTCAGTATCGATAAAGCCATTTTGAAGTAAGGTGTCTTTCAATAAAATGAATGTTTGTGCATCCATTCGCATAATGTCCATCATTGTTTCTGGATGGCCATTTAATAAGCTGAAGAGTAATCATCACCTTTGAATGGACAAGTTCGCTTCGGTCGCCTACTACTTGACGTGTTGATATGGTCATGCATGAAAGCAATCATCAAAAAAATCTATAAAATCTTCAATAACCTCATCCTTCTCTGATGAGATCTCCATTGCATTGTTTTTCTGTGTCGGATGACATATTATTTCATCTACATCACAGTAAAAGCATAATTATAAAATAATGTTTAGCAACATGCTAACTCTTACCATTATTGGTGAAACTGAATTAAAAAGTGGCTACATGAATAGTCGGCCTTAGTCATTTACCAGCATCCACTAAAATATATATGCGAATAAAATTTGTTTAATATGTAGTCATCTTGTCATAAGAATACAGACATGAAAGAACTGCGAACAATAACACAACATATTGATGTAAAACAGAAACTACTTAAAAGTTCAATAAAAATAAACATACGAAGATAGAAAAAAAAGAGCATCTCATGGGATGAAAAAAAATGATAAAAAACAAATCAGGAATCATCAAATCATCTTGCAGAACGACAAGGAGAATCACTAACTTAATCAAAACACAACTTCTCACTTCACTACAAAGCTAGGATCATAGCTAGGTGCATATGGGTAGGAGTACGCATAAAAAACCTTCGTCATTCGTTGTCTTTAAACAGTGTCATGCCCTAACATACTGGACCGGTGGTATGTCCTCAAGCTCTAGCAATGCATCTTGACATGCATCAAGGGAATACTCATCACCACCTGCACTTACAGCCTCTGTGTCAGTTGATCGTGCATGTGAATGTTCTATTTTTGCCTGTACGTAGGATGTGAAAGCTGCGCACACATCATCGAACCCACTTGACCGTGACTTTTTGGAACGACTATTGTCAGTCTGGTTGCTTGTAGAGCCCCTCTTGTGACTTTTGCCCGTCGCTGGATCCATGTATTCATCGCCGAATAAGTCAACAGGAATGGCTTCAGTAGCATTACTCCCACTAACTTCAGGGTTTCAAAATTTATTTAGCATTTTATCTTTTTCATCTGAGTCAAGGGCTCCTTGTGTGGATACACGAGACAAGGCCCCTGTGGCACAACTATTTTCAACAATTTCTGTCATTTCTAGGAAATACTCAAATCCTTTTGTCCTAAACTTCTTTACATTTCTGGTGGCCTGCAGCAATTGAAAATATTGAAATAAGCATATTGTACGTGTGATGAAATGTTACAAAAAAAAAATAAAAAATTGAAAATGGTATAGGTTAATGAAAAACCTTATCCCAAAATTCATTGGGTGCAACAACAGTTTCTACAATGGGATCCCATCCCAGACCAGTCTATGCCTGCAGTCGCTTAAATATTTGGTAATCAGCTTTCAATCACTGATATTTTTGTCGCACCTGCTTTGCTATATATCGAAATCCATACAGATTGTGCAACTAATTTGCAAAATGATTCCAATGCCTAATTGTCCAAACAGTAGTACGGCCTGTTGTTTGATTTTTTTTAACCTCTTCTCTCAATATGTTTATTAATTTCATTTCAATTCTGAGAGTCCACATTTTTGTATCCTGATTGTCATTTGAATTGTTTCCATCCATCTAAAAATACACAATTTATATTTAAACTACTCTGGAGTGGATATAAAAAAATAACAGAGCAAAAATCAATTACAATTATTTATGTTTACGTATGAATCAAAATTAATATTTATTTGAACTTGTTAAATAATGTCAGGAAAAGCAGATGGTTTAAAGGGCAAAACAGAGACAAAATAAAAACCATATAACATTAATGTTTATTTGAACTTGTTAAATAATGTTAGGAAAAGCAGATGATTTGAAGGGCAACACAGAGACAAAATAAAAACCACATAACATTAATGTTTATTTGAACTTGTTAAATAATGTTAGGAAAAGCAGATGATTTGAAGGCCAAAACAGAGACAAAATAAAAATCACATAACATTCTCTGTAAAAAGTTTGTGAAACCAGTGTACACAGTAAAAAAAATAACCAAAAATAAGCAGAAGAGGAGAAGGATGAAGGAGTGGAGCACGGAGGTCGATCAGCCGGATGACCCGGGGGACAATCGACTCAGCTTTAACCGTTCAAAGAGTTCAGATAGATCAGAAACCATTTCTATACTCGTTTGGACTTCTCAGAAACCATTTCAAAACTCATTTGTACATACTAGATGATTTAAGGATATACGTCAGAACTCATTTGTACATACTAGATGATTGAAGGATATACGTACCAGATCAGTGGGAGTTGAATATTTATCACCGGTGATGAAGTGGGTACAGTGACTGAATGTGCGACTCTTTGGTAGTCGTCTGATTCAAGAATAGGTTTGACAAATTTGGCCTGTGACAAAAAAAATTGGGAATAAAATTAGGGATGTTTCAGAAAATCAGTGAGCTGTAAGAAAATATTTGAAACAAATTTGTGATTTATTTGGCCTCGGTGTTGTCGTTGTTTGGTTGCCCGGAGAATGAATCTTCCACAACGCACAAATTGTAACTCACTTAATTTGTGGGAGATGGTATGGGTAGGGAGCGGGTTCACAGACGTAATTTATAAAATGGTCCGAGTTCACAATGAACACTACCCGTGACGAATCGTCAGCCCTGATATTTGAAATAGAGAAAGACGAGTAGATCAATTCACCTGTATATTTCTTTTTGCACGTGAACCTTTTTAGAGATGATGAACATGGAAGCTTTTCAAAAAGGAAGAAGACTGAAGACGTTGAAAGTTTTTGACAGTGGAGAAATAAAGAAGAAAGCTACCAAACGGGAAGTTGAATTGTATTTTGAATGATATGGTGAAATTCTATTTTCAAAATCGTATCCAAACTTGAAGCGCGAATGATAGGATGGAAATGTAATTTGAAAATACAACTAAACAGAGCCTAAATCAAACCAGACTAAAAAAGCTAAACTAAAAAAAGTTCCAACACAAAAAAAATAAAAAAATAAATAAAAAATAAAAAAAAAATTGATTATATTAGCCAACGAAGCTTATTCATAACTAAACTGGTTTTGAAACACTTTTCAAAAACTAATTTGAAAAATAAACCAAAGGCAGCTGGACTGGAGTAGCCAATCCATCTCCAATTTAACCAACACAATCACCGCCCGAGTGGGGTCGGAGCTCTGGCTCGCATGACAGTCCGTGTCTTCCGGCTACCATGCCAGCCTCAGCTTCAGCTTCAGCTTCGTCTGACCGCCCTGAGGATCTGATCACGCGGCTCAGCTCCGCCACCGACGACAGTGAGGCCAAGCTTAAGGCTCTGAGGGAGCTGAAGAACCAGATCATCGGAAGCCGCACCAAGAAGCTCTCCTACATCAAGCTCGGCGCCGTCCCCTCCGTCGTCGCCATCCTCGCCGATGGCTCCTCCAACTCCCTCCTCGTGCAGTCGGCTGCTGCCATTGGCAGCTTCGCTTGCGGCTTCGATGCCGGCGTCAAGGCCGTTCTCGACGCCGGAGCTTTTCCTCACCTCTTCAGTCTTATCTCCCATTCCAATGATAAGGTAATTTCGATCTATTCGAACTCTGTTTTGAAACACTTCTCAAAAACTAATTTGAAAAATAAACCAAAGGCAGCTGGACTGGAGTAGCCAATCCATCTCCAATTCAACCAACACAATCACCGCCCGAGTGGGGTCGGAGCTCTGGCTCGCATGACAGTCCGTGTCTTCCGGATGCCAGCCTCAGCCTCAGCTTCAGCTTCAGCTTCGTCTGACCGCCCTGAGGATCTGATCACGCGGCTCAGCTCCGCCACCGACGACGGTGAGGCCAAGCTTAAGGCTCTGAGGGAGCTGAAGAACCAGATCATCGGAAGCCGCACCAAGAAGCTCTCCTACGTCAAGCTCGGCGCCGTCCCCTCCGTCGTCTCCATCCTCGCCGATGGCTCCTCCAACTCCCTCCTCGTGCAGTCGGCTGCTGCCATTGGCAGCTTCGCTTGCGGCTTCGATGCCGGCGTCAAGGCCGTTCTCGACGCCGGAGCTTTTCCTCACCTCTTCAGTCTTATCTCCCATTCCAATGATAAGGTAATTTCGATCTATTCGAACTCTGTTTGTTTGCTTAAAAAACCAAGGAAAAGTCGAATCAACTTAGCCAAATTACTATCATTTATCTATCCCCCTTTGGTTTCAATTTTGAATGTGAAATTTGGATTGCATCTTCACTAATTATTCTCTTTTTCACTTTGCAACCAAAAAGGATAACCTATTATTTGCAAAACAGAGTTACAAACCACACTACATACATTGGTATTGGCATTGGCATTATTGACATTGACATTGACATTGTATTGTTTGTTTGTATTTGTTTTCTGTTTGGTTGGGGGTTTGAGCTACAAAGCATTTATTATTATTATTATTGGAATTGGCTTTGTTGTTTAGAGGCTTTTGGAGCTTGTAGTAATCAGCAGAGTTCAATGGCACTTTCATAGGAAATGTTGCATTTTTCATTGTAAAAAAAGGGGTGAGTGCAACCATGTGTGTAGCTAATTTAGTGGATAATCAACAAAGTTTGAAGAGGAGGCAATTGGAAGAATGAATATGGATTAAGGATCTGGCATGGAACGATGGAGGAGTTCCGTATATGGAAAATGGTAAATATGTCCAGTTGCTTGGAAGTGCTTACACACTGAAAATAAGAGAAAATGCTTGCTAAGCGAAATTCGTAGCAGCTCAGAAATATTTGTTGCTATTTTTCTTTCTTCTTTCTCCATTCACAAGGTCATGTCTTATTACTTAAATGTAAAAATAATATACATTGAGACGGAAGTTACCAAGTTACCAAAAAAATAACAAGTTCATATCCTATAGATGAAGAAAAAGGACATATTTTACTATATGAGACTCTGGAACCTAAATTATGAATTATTTATAAAATACGAGTGTAAAAAACAAACAGATCATACTCCCATATGTAGTAGCTACTGCCTGGTGTCCTATTTATCCCTTTTGGTCAGATAGATTTTCCAAAAAAATGTGTATGCAAGCTTCTTATAAAAACTTTGATTTTGAGATTCAGTGCCAGACAATAAAAAACTTAATATCGAACTGCCACTTAATCACACACTTTATCCAATCACGAATCGTGAGATTCTCTTATGACTCTTGTATATTGGTTATGATTGAGTTTTGACCTATTGACTCGTATAAAAAATGGTTGATTGGGATTTGTTGTATTTTGATAAATGTGGACTTGAGTAGTAGATGCATTGGTGCTTTCACACGAGTCAAGAGTCTTACATCTTACCAATATGAACCCTATTAGACAATCATTGATTAATTTTCAGCCTCTTTCAGATTGACTAGCTTCGTCCCAACCATGTAATGTTCATATATATGTCACAAAGTGTAATGCCTCCAAATTTTATTACGCAGATACATTACCAAATTCCTCATTACAGTCAAATTACAATACACAAGTGCGGAAGTAAGAGTACAAATGAATAAATAGATATTTTCCCTCACGTATAATACAAATGATTAAGTATGCAAATGCAACAAATTACAACCCATTCCCTCAGGCTTACATTGAATATAGTAAAATAAGTAGTTACAATGCAAGAACAATGTCATTTTTACAACACAGTAATCCTTTGTCCACAATCAACAAAAGAATTAGGCCTCAATAACGAAATAACTTCTTGATTCTTGAAAGATACATCCCTGTACCTAAAAAATTATTAAACAATTAGGATGAACACAAAGATCCAGTAGGGATCTACAATGATTCTAGACAATAATACTTCATAGATAAAAATGATCATGATGCTCGAGGTTATAGGTATATATGTAGGATGTCCTTTTCATATTAAAAATGCATATACATACGTATGTGAGAATAATATTAGTATAGTATATATTATGTGAATATTGTTTTCTATTTAGGATTTGTTTAGGTTTATTCTTGTTTCCTATTTAGGATTAGGTCTAAAATTGCTATATATATATCAGATGTATATATTGTATTAAAACACAGTTGAATATACAGTTTTATTCAGAAAACTAACATGGTATCAGAGCTTGGTTCGAAACCTGAAGGGCTCGAAACCCTAGCAGCCATCTCTGATTCTGATCTCTAGTCTCACGAAGTCGACCCATCTGAGTCGGGTACTTCGTCTGGTCATTTTGTCTGGTTCGTCTAGTCATCGCAGTTCATCATCACAATTCGTCTAGATCTTTAGTGTTTGTTTCGTTGCCATTGGGTGTTCATCGAAGTCGTATTTGTCACCAGAATTGCAATCTGACAACACGTTGACCTATCTGGTTCATGCGAGGGATCTTTCTCTCTCTCGTTCAGGTTTGCTTGGGTCTTCTTCAGGTATCTCTTCGTCTGTCTGGATTTTTGACTCTGGTGCCTCTCATCATAGGACTTCCCATCTCTTCTTACTTCAAAATTCTATTCCCCCTCATTTTCCTATTACTGTTAATGCTGCTAATGGGTCTGATATGTCTGTTATATCTGTTGGGTCTGTCTTGCCGTCTGCCATGTCTGCTGTCACTATTTTATCTATCCTTTATGTTCCTCAGTTATCTGTCAGTTTACTATCTATCAGTTTATTATCTATCAGTCAGCTTGATGTCTCTGGTTTTGATGTTATCTTTTCTTCTTCTATCTGTTATGTGCAGGATCGGATGTCCAAGCAGTAGATTGGGACTGGTCGTAGAGTTGGAGACCTCTATGTGGTGGAGAGCTTGCATCTGCCTATGACAACTTCTCTAACTGTTTTTTTCCTTTTTTCAGTTAGATTCTCTGTCCACTCTTTTCTACTTGTGGCATTCTAGATTAGGGCATTTGTCTGCTTATGGTCTTTAGCTCAGTCAGGTATATTGGGTAAAGTTTCTCCTAGTGAACTTACTGAATGTTGGGGGTGTAAACTTGCCAAAATGACAGCCTTACTTTTTCGTAAAGTACTTCTATATCTGATACACCGTCTTCTTTAGTTCATACTGATGTTTGGGATCCTTCTGTTCTTGCCAAAGGGCGTTCTGCATATTATGTGTCATTTGTTGATGACTGCACCCGTTACACGTGGGTTTATCTTATGAGTCATAAGTCCGATTTCTATCAGATATACTGTACCTTTTAGTCTATGATTATTGCTCAGTTTGGGTCTACAATTAAAGTGTTACGGTCTGACTTGGGTGGAGAATATTTTAAAAATGAGTTCTATGAGTATTTGGCCAATTTGGGTACCATTCACCAAACTTCCTGTACAGATACACCTGCCTAAAATGGTTGAGCCGAGCGTAAACACTGTTATCTCCTTGAGATAGCTAGGTCTCTTCTTCTCTGCCTCAGTCCCGGCTCCATTCTGGGGGGAGGCAGTTCTTACTGCTGCTTTTCTTCTCAACCACATGCCTACTCTTTTTTCTGGCCGGTCTCCTTACGAGGCTTTGTTCTCCTAAATTCCTAACTACTCCCTCCTTCGTGTGTTTGGGTTTGCTTGTTTTGTCCTTCTTCCCCGCAAAGATAGGACCAAACTTAGTGCCCGATTTGTCCTCTGTATCTTTTTGGGTTATAGTCATACTCAGAAACGCTATCGATGTTAGTCGTCTTTATGTCTCCCGTCATGTTTTTTTTCTCAAACGTCTACCTTACTTTCAGCTTCCTCCTCTCACCGCCCCAGTTTCCAAAGAGGATTTGGTTCATATTGATCCGTTTCCTTCTGAGGTCCCGTCTAATGAGTACATCTACACAGCTCCTCCTGAGCTTGTTTCATCTTCTCCTCTTGCTTTTCCTCCGGCTGCTTCTTCTCCTTCGGTTTCTTCTTGTCCTCGGTTGTTAGTTTATTCGCGTCGCAAGGCTCCTCCTCCACTAGTTGTCTTTGCCCCTGCTGCTGATCCTCCTGCTTTTGACGACTCTGATCCTGCTGCACACCGATATCCTACTCGAGCGCGTCATCCTCAAACAGGTTGGGTTGGTCTAATACATGTTTTTCTACTTCCTATCGTATTTTTTTGTTTGTTATTCACTTTTTTTCAGAACCTCAGTCTTACAAGGAGGCCTGTCAGGATCCTCATTGGGTTCACGTTATGGAGGATGAGTTGTTTGCTTTACAGAAAATTAGTACTTGGGAGTTTGTTCCTTTACCTGCTGGTAAGAATCTGGTTGGTTGCAAATGGGTCTACAATGTCAAGACTTATTCCGATGGTTCTCTTGAGCGCTACAAAGCTCGTCTGGTTGCCAAAGGTATCTCACAAGAGTATGGTATTGATTATGAGGAGACCTTTGCTCCTGTTGTCAAGATAACTACTATCCGTACTTTGATCTCTGTCACTGCTGTTCGTGCTTGGCCTCTTTATCGGATGGATGTTAAGAATGTTTTTCTTAATGGCTATCTCACTGAGAAGGTTTATATGCGTTCTCCCCCTGGCCTTCACTATTCCTCTGGACAAGTTTGTCGCCTTCTGCGTGCTCTCTATCGTCTAAAGCAATCTCCTCGTGCTTGGTATGATCACTTTCAGACTACTGTTACTGAGTTTGGGTTTCATCCTTGTGCCCAAGACTCTGCTTTATTTCTTCTCTACACATCTGTTGGATTTGTTGCATTACTGTATGTGGATGATATGATCATCACTGGTTTTGACTTTTCTGCTATATCTGAGGTCAAACAGCATCTTTTCCGCACCTTTGAAATGAAGGATCTGGGCACATTGCGGTATTTTCTTGGTATTGAGGTAGCTTCTTCTCCTAAGGGCTACTTTCTCTCTCAGGCCAAGTATACCAATAAGATTATTCACCGTGCTAGTCTTACTGACACTAAGATTTCTGATACCCCCATTGAGCTTAATGTAAAGCTCAACGCTACTGATGGTGTCCTTCTAGATGATCTTACTCTATATCGAGAGCTCGTGGGTTGCTTAGTCTATCTGACAGTTACTCGTCCTAATCTTGCCTATGTTATTTATGTGGTTTGCCAGTTTGTCTCTGCTCCTCGCTCCACTCATTGGGCTGCCTTGGTTCGGATTCTTCACTATCTCCGATGTACTATATTTCAAGATTTACTATTGTCCTCTACTTCCTCTCTAGATTTGGTGGCCTATGCTGATTCTGATTGGGCTGGTGATGTTACTGATCGCAAGTCGACGTTTGGTTTCTGTATGTTAGCGATTCCTTGATCTCTTGGAAAAGCAAGAAACAAACTGTTGTTGCTCGCTCTTCTGCCGAAGCTGAGTATTGTGCTATGGCCCATGCTACTACTGAAGTTGTCTGGTTTCGTTGTCTTCTCTCTGACTTGGGCGTCCCTCAGTCTTCTCCGACCTCCCTTTATTGTGACAATTGCAGTGCTATTCAAATTGCTCGTAACACAGTCTTCCATGAGTGGACCAAGCACATTGAGATTGATTGTCACTTTGTTCGTCAGTATATGTAGTCTGGCTCTATCTCGCTTCCTTTCGTTTCTTCGGCTCTGCAGCTTGCTGACTTCTTTATCAAGACTCAAACCACTGCTCGGTTTCAATTTTTTCTTAGCAAAGCCTCAGTATTTTCTACCTAAACACCTTGAGTTTGAGCGGTGGTGTGAGAATAATATTAGTATAGTATATATTATGTGAATATTGTTTCCTATTTAGGATTGGTTTAGGTTTATTTTTGTTTCTTATTTAGGATTAGGTCTAGAATTGTTATATATATGAGATGTATACATTGTATTAAAACACAATTGAATATACAATTTTATTCAAAAAACTAACAACGTATGCTCTTCAAGAGGATTCACTTTTACATTACAAGAAAACTCATGTCTTTTCTTATACGTGCTAATCATTTCTCCTATTTCAAAAGAAACAATTTCCTTAATTCCATTTGGTTTTACCAAAAACAATTTCTCATATAGTTGATTTCACTCCCACTTCCACCCATCTATCATTCTCCTAACTTAAATAACCAATTACGATATCATTGACAATTCAAAACAAATTAATTACATCCTACAAGTCATTCAACGATAGAACATCTTCATATATTTCCACATTTACCAGCCTTGGCACGGAAGGGCAATTGGGCAACTTTCAATCCAATACCACAAATTGACTATAACGAGTCACCAAAATCACAACATGATTTGCCGTGCACTAACTAGAAGGTATGACGCCACTCTTTACTAGTGGCTAGCCAGAAGGAAAACGGAACCTCCATATAGCCTCAACCAGTGTTTTTAAAGGCTCAAGGCGCACTAAGGCGCTGAAGGTCTCTTGGGGCCTAGGCACAGGGCGCAAGGCGAGGTGCAGGCTTTATTGAAGTAAGGCGCGCAGTCTTAGTAAAAAATAGAAAAATTAACATAGACTAATCATTCATAGTACCAAGACAATTTTTTTAAAAATAAAAAGTAATCAAGATTCAAGACAAATTATAAAATAATTCTCAAAACCATGAAAGTGCATATTACATAGCATTCCAATTTTCAAAAATAAAATAATCCACATTCAATAAAATATATATAAAAAAAAAAAAAACATAAACACTAAACATCCAAAACATAAATATCCAACAAATACTAATATATGTCTTAACACTTAAAAACATCAATATCATAAGAAAGGATAGGTTAGGTCGGTCAGTCAATCATCATCCTCAACATCAATGGCAAGCAAACTATCCTGATAAAGTGCGTGCAGGCGGTTGGCTTTGTTCGGCTGTGGTTGTGGCAGCAGGAGGAGTCGTTTCGGGTACTGATGAAATGGCAGCATCAACGCCTTCAGGCTCTTTTTCTGGTTCTGGTAAGAGGGAAAAGTCATGAGGACCTTCAAGTTCTTTCTCAGACATTGGTCGTGGAGATGAGTCATGTATTATGTCTGTCCTCGTAAATTGGAGAACAAGAGCAGTTACTTAAAGAGAAGTTTTTTTTTTTTCAAACGAACAGTCACATTTGTATTTCTATTTACCTTGGTTGTTGTGAACTTCTGGTTGAGGAGATTTTGTATTGTCATCTGTTGGAGAGGATTGGCTGTTGATTGAAATGTCAAAATCAATCCTCTCTTATTGTTTGTTTGAAGTTTGGTAATTTGAGGAGTTGGATGGTGATGGTTGAGGGCTAAAGACAGAAGGGACAATAATAGGCTCAGTGCCCCCTCCCTGGGTAATCAACCTCCATCGGGAGAGCCCCAACTGTGACATCCCTGAGAGCAATAGGAGAAGGTTTTAGCTGTGAAGGATGTTGTGATGCAGATTGTGTAGATTGCTGTGGCGAAGACTATGCAGGAGGTTGTATTGAAGTTTGTTGAGATGCTTGTGGTGGTGGTGGAGTTGGTTCTAGAGTGGGTACAGTGGTGATGGGACTAGGAATTGGATGAATGTGTTGAGGAGAAGTGGAAGGATGTTGTGATGCAGATTGTGTAGATTGCTGTGGCGAAGACTGTGAAGGAGGTTGTAATGAAGTTTGTTAAGATGCTTGAGGTGGTGGTGGAGTTGGTTCTAGAGTGGGTTCTCTGGGTACATTGGTGATGGGACTGGGAATTGGATGAATGTGTTGAGGAGAAGTGGAAGGATCCTCATCACCAACAGCATTAAGGAGTAATCACCTTTTTCTCTGCACAAAAGTAAGTGATCAGTCGGGCGTGAATGGAAATTGAGATAATGTAAATTTGTAAAGTGAAGGCATACTTGGTAGAGTTGCCCTGAAGGATTTGATGTTGTTTGGCCAACCATTTGGCTGAGCGGGATATCCCAATCACTTAGGTCTGTACTTAGAGCGGGAGCAGTGGAAGGCTCTTCTTTCTTCTTTGCTGTGACCTCTGTCTCGACAGGGGTACGGGTGGTAGTTCCTCTCTGTGCTTGTGTCTGCAAGGCTGCCAAAAAGTCTCCCATTAATTTCGAAACTGAGGAGGTGTTTGTCTGAGTAGTTGGATCCATTGGAGCCTTGCCTTTATGTTTGTCCCTAACCAATGGTTCAGTAGCAGCAGGCCCAATTTTAGCTGCCAAAGGTCAAACAAGTTAGTGTTGTAGAGGAAAAAAAAAAAAGGGCATGAGACAGTCAGGGATATGAAGTATATGATGGAAGGATACCTGTAGCCTTAAGCTTGGAAGGCGAGGATATGGGGCCCTGATTATCAATACAAGTATCGCGGAGGCAGGTTTCAAGTGGCTTGCAGAAAATAATGGCAGTCATAAGTCCCCACCAATGGTCAAAAGCAGTGGAGCAATCCGAAGCAGGTTTGAAGAAGAAGGGGCCAAAATCTTGGAAAAGTTTGGTGTTCTCTGTCAGAATAGATTCAGCTTGCCTAGGATTTTTGAAGTAGATTTTGGACCCAATCTCCTCATGGATGGTTGGGTGGAAATAAGGATAAGGGATACCCTAGGAAAGACCTAATTGCCTAGACCATTGATTGGGACAGTATGTCTTAAAACTGCAATTCGACATCTTGGTGGAGGATATGGAACAGCCAACCAAGACATGTCTATAGGTGAGAATGTGTCTTCAAGTCTCATTTTGTGCTTGGACTTGCTCATTGTCTCTAAATCAGAAGGGTCTATGAAGAGGAAGCGAAGTCTACTGGAGGAGAATTGAAAGTTTTGAAATGGCATGTACAAGTTGGAAGGTCTTTTCAAAGGAAGGTTGTAAAACATGGTAAGATGATTTCTGAAAGTGAGGATGGGTTGGCTGTTATAAGTGAGCAATTGTTTAGCATAGGAGTGAAAAATTGGTTTCAAGGTGTTGGGTGGTGAGGGTCGTGCCTCAGGGAAATAGGCATATAACTAAGCCTGGAAGAGCCAGAATGGTCCACCACAGTTGCCAGAAATCTTCTTGTCGACAAAGGAAAATAGGGCCTTGTAAATGGTGGCAAGAAGATAAGGGGCTAAAGTCATAGATTGGCCATCTTGCATACACAAGGCAAGGGGGAGGTACTCCTTGGTGATCTTGCACCCAGGGACACAAAAAAGAAACTGACAAAGCCAAAGTAAGTAAAAAGCAGTTCTTTCTTGGTCCTTTATAGGGGAACCAGGCTTGGCTTTGTATTTCTGGGTGAAATCTGTATAGCTCATGTCAGTGTTTAAAGTAAAGGTCACTTTTGGAGGCTCAAGGAGAGCATGAATTTCATTGCCCAAGATTGGGAAACCAGTCAAGTGAGCTACATCTAAGATGGTAGGGGAAATCATACCAAAATTGAGGAGTAGGGAGTTACAAGATTGCGACCAAAAGCATGCAGCAGCAACAGCAATCAGCCCTTTGTCCATGTCATATTTCTTGGTCGACAGTCTAATTGCTTCACTAATGCCCTGGTGCTTCCATACTTCAGAGTCATGACCTTCAATTCTCCTGGTCCAGCTTTGCCAAACAGAGTCTGGTGACCTCCAGCCTCTGACTGGGTTTTTGCTGACATTCCAGTTAGTCCACTTAAGTCTAGGTTGGTTGAGAAGAAGGTTCTCACCATTACCAAGGGGATAGTATGGAGCTAGCTCGTCTGGGAAGTAAGACGTGAAGGTAGGGCCTAGAGTAGCCTTAGCGACAGAGTTTGTGTTGGGCAATAGGGTAATACCTAATTTTAGAGGAGCGATACGTGCTCTGATAGGATCTGGGAAGCGGAGTAGGTCTTCATTGTTCTCCTCAGATGGAGATGGTTGAGATTTTTTGGGCGCCATGGCTTAGGGTTTTGTGGTGCTGTGGTTTTGAACGGCAATGCTTGAGAAGGAGTAGAGTCTGAGGAATTCGAATCAGATGGAAATGAAGTGGTTTGAAGTTGAAAATGTGGGCCTTTTATAGCTTATGATGGGACCAATATATTTAAACGCTCTTATATTGGGCTGTAGTTTATGTTTGTTTTGGGCCCATATTAAGAAATTTGCTATTGGACTTATCTCTTGGGCTCAGGGGAATAAATCTCTGGGTTAAGTACAAATTGGGCCCAAACAATGGCCCCCTTGTTCTAGTTAAATATCATATGACTTGAACCTCCACAAGGGGGCACCCCCATGACCCCCTCTCTCTCTGATTGGCCAGGTTTTTTTTTTTTCCTTCTCCAATCACCAGCCCCCACGTGTGTGTGGGGGTGGTAGGGGTGGTGATTGGAGGGGGTCTCAATCATTTCCCTAGATGGTCCACTTAATGGAGGACACGTAGCCAAGTCTGAAGGAATGTCCACCAGTTGAAAGTGAGTTCTCTGCATGTGGGTCACCTACAAGTGATGGGGGCAGTTTTTAGCACCAGTCATGGAGTTAGTGGGCACACTTTCAGGAGGAAGCGTGAGACAAAGCAGGAGCCTTGCTCTGTCGACAGAAGTTTCAAACAATTGGTGGCCATGGAATAAACAGAAGAAAAGGGAGATCGACAGATAGAAGTGGAGGTTTATTATACTTGGAAAGCCTAGAAGGGAGATCGTGGGTTTTGATATCCGTATACTGTTTTTGTGGCCCATCATTGCATGATCTCACACGTTTACACCATAATTGCCACTGTAATTGGCCCCTGACTTCGAATCTTCAAGTCCCCTCTGCCAAACATTGACTCTTCCCTGTCAACCTTCCTTTTTCACCATTGTGGGGCATGTCCCTCATCATTATGAGACAAAAATCGACAGAATATTGTCCACTAAACACAACCACAATCCTTGCAAACTGGGCCACTGAACCACAACACTTGGCCACTCACTGTAACTGCCCCCTGACTTTGAATCATCAAACTCTGCCAAATATTGAATTTCCCTTGTAATTTAATCAATATATTCAATGTCGGTAAACTTGTTAATATTTGAAGCAACATTTTTCTGGATTGTAATGACTTAAACACAATTGTTGTCCTACATTTTACGTAACCACAATACACAACTTATTTATATCGAAAACAAAATATACATATCGGGTTTATAATCATAAAAATGGAAACTACTTTTTTTTTTTTAAAGTTCACTCATATTTTCAGCTAAATTATGATTGGTTATTTTTAAAAAATTCCTCTTTGCACCTATTTTTCCCACATCCTGCCAACAGCTGCTCCATTCAATTGAGGACACATAGAAAGTCCACCTGAAGACAAGGGTTATCAACTGACATTGAATCTTGCATGCCACTTGACTTACATGGTGGAGCAATTACTGGCAGTGCTCATGGATTTAGTAGCCAGCATCCAAGAGGAAACATGAACGAATTGGGAGTCTGTATCTGTCGAGGAAAGGCTAAAAGGACTTGGGCACATGTGGCAACTTCAGTGATATGCACTTCGACAGGTACAAGTGAAAGTTTTATGTGGTTTCAAGATGTGGAAATGACCGTGCAGTTACAAAAGTTGCATAGAAGCAGTTGCAGATTCGGTAGATCATGGGGCCGTGGGAAATAAGAGCTATAAAGGGCAGAAGGTTTGCAGAGAGAGAGGACATGAACAACAACACAACAATTTACTTTCTACATTGTAACTTCTGAGTAGTTTTTTCCCTTCTCATTTGTACTTTGTCACTAGGTGAACTTTGGTGATTTCAACCTCAAATCAGCAAAGGTTTATCTTCTACGATTTGTTACCATCAGCTCATATCAGAAAGTTCATTTTACTTGTTTACTTTGTTACCATCAGTTCATCGAAAGAAGTCTTCCTCCTTTTTAGGCATTCGAACCAATACCACAATTGCTTGATTTTCTTCTTTTACTCGTCAACTTTAAATTACTGCTTGGTTGCTGTCGATATAGGCCCACCATAATTTTGCTAACAATAAACCCATCACTTTCATAGTTAACATGAAATAATTTCACAACTCCTGTTCGTAACTCGTAATTCATATAGCAATCGGCATAGAGATAAAGTAAACGAGTTCATTGGGTTACTTTCTCCAAGTAACACCCAAAATTAACTGCCACTTGGATTATATACAAAATGCATGTGCTGGGATGTAATTTTGCAAAACCACATGGACAAAATTTGTATTTTACTCGAAATATAATACTGATTTACCGAAACAAGTCGTAACAAATCAATCCGAAACCAAACACATCGTTAGTTGATAAACCACACCGCAAAAAACCCTTCAGTTAGATCCAACCAAATATGGAACAAAAACAAGCAACCCGCAATAGGAATCTTGGAATACAGACATAAGCCAATTTTCAACCCAAAACAATACACAGACAACCCATATATATCTCACCTTCAATTACTTTTCAAAATGACAAGTCATTGCAAACACAAATGACAAAATCACTCTAAACAATATGGGAAATTTACAACTCGTGGCCTTGTACATAAGTAATGTTGTGCCATTTCCTGGCATTGTACGTAACTAATTCTTTACACGTTACGTACAGCAATCCGTGCAAAATGAAAACTACCTTGTTCTTCACAATGATGTGTTTTCAATAGTTAGTTCTGTCTACCTAATAAATTAAGAGAATAAGTAAATTATACAAATTATACAATTACCTGATTCACCTCATCAATTGTGGTCGAATCATTTTTGCACACTGCTGCTTCGACACTACCGTATTGGCCCACAGGCCATTTGGAATCAGAAGAAACATCGAAAAATAGTCATCGTTGCTTAATGTGCGGTGTACTTGGATCCACCAACCCAGTTTTGCAGCAAATGGGCAATGACTCCGCATTGTACTCACGGTCAGTGATGTGGGTTGTATCTGCATCTAAGTTACTACCCACTGTTTGGCTAAACCGAACCTTAGGACACGTTCGCTTTGTGTGCCCAATGCATTTGCAATTCTAACATTTTCTTGGTCTTCAACAGTTGGACGAGGCCCGTTCTGGGTTCCCTTTTGTCTTCACAAAATCAGAATCTTCTACTCCAAATTGTCGTGGGATTGAATGTTTCCCTTTGTCTCCATCCCCATCGTTCAGATTCCTCTCATATAACTCCTTCATCCGGCTCATCACCGGAAGACATGCATCCCTAGCCTCTTTGAAACCTTTCGTTGATTGCGAGACATAAAAACACATTTCATTGTAGGAAGAACTCAATATCCCATACCGGGCCGTTTGTGTTGTAGTGCTATCAATTGAGGGTTGAGGCCATTGTTGGCCATCCTTGCTTGCAGCCCTTGTCCATCGATGCAGCATACAAGTTGGGGGAATTTGCGTTAAATTTTTGGCTTTCATAACACATCATGTGACAGCAAGGTAGCCCCAACGACTCAAACTTCATGCAAGAACATCTCATTTCAGCATCCACTGGATTGTGTGTTACTATCCATGATCTATCCTTCACCTTGTACTTATAAATATAGTAGCATTTCTGACCATCCGGCAAAGGGAACACGTCCTTGACATTCAATTTCCCCTCTTCTAAGATTTCATCACAGAACATTCTAAATATATTTCGGGTGAATAGCTCAGCTCCATGTCTCTCTATATCTCGTAATGGAGTAATCAATACTGGAAAAGTGTTATTTGTTTTAGCATCATCTCCAGCCTCGTTATACCTTATCCTTACAAGAGCCCGATCATAGTGCCTAACAAATTCATATAGCTTCAATTTGTGTTGGAGGAAGGGATTGAAATAAGCATTCATACACTCCGAGCGCTGAGTGCTCTTCATCCCAGCAAAGAAATGTCCACGCATATATGCCTCAGCCCACATATGACGCTTCTCATATGTCTCCAACACCCAGCTGTTGGTTTGAAGTCCAAATTTTTCGACCATTCTTGTCTAGCCATGCTCAAACTTTGCCTCATCCGTTTCCATGTCCATGCACTGCTTGAAAGCATGTGCAAAGCCACTTTTGTGAACATTTGAAACAGCATTTTTCCCAAGATGCCAATTGCATAATCAATGTCTTGCGTCTGGAAATATTCTTCTGATTGCCTCTCGCATCGCCTTATCCCCATCTGTCAGTACGAACATAGGTGCTTTATTGCCCATCGCCTCCCTAAATGTTTCCAAAACCCATGTGTATGTATCAATTGTCTCATTAGCTAGCAAAACACATGCAAATATCGTGGTCCTAAAGTGGTTAGTCACACCAGCCAACATGACAAAAGGTTTCTTGTACGCATTGGTTTTGTAAGTTGAGTCAAATATCAACACATCACCAAACTTTGCGTAGTCAGCCCGCGATTTCGAATCTGTCCAGAACAAATTTTGTAACTTGTTATCCTTACACACATCATACTTGTAAAAAAAACGTGCGTCAACATCAAGTTTTGCACATAGGTAAACCAACGCACCCTGCGCATCACCATCCTCAACTTCTGCTCTACGTTCGGCTTGAATATGGTTGTGCAAATCCGTACGGATGAAACCAACATTCTCATAAGACCTGAATTGATTTACCATTGATCAAACGAATGTCATCTGCTTCATTTGGAATGTCATAATCATCACCTTCCCTTTAACTTTCGCTGGGGCCATACTGCACATGACATTAGTACAAACAATTATGTGATGACCGAAAAATGTTAACACAAACACAAACATGACATTGTCACATGGTTTGATTGTTTGTGCAAACACAAACACTCGCTTGAGAAAGAGAAAGGTTAGTCGCCAATGGAGGGGTTTCCGTTTGAGCGAAGCGTAGAGCAGTTGAAGTTAGGATGGGGGTTTAGTTGTGGGAAAACAGTTGAAGTGAAGAGGCCAGAGAGAGAGACAGAGAGAGGGAGACAGCTCCATACCTCATATCTAGTTGGAGAGAACGCCTTCACTTCAGCAATGGAACCAACACAGCCTTGTAGTTCCGTTGTTGTTGGAAATCGCCCATTATACTGTTCCCTACAGAGCTTCGTCAATGGAACCCAGCAGGGGCTTCTCGTTGTTAATGGAAATCAAGGGTTACACTGACTCAACCTTACACAAAGAGGAGAACAGAGAGAGATAGAGACGAAATAGAGAGAGTGAGTGGGATGCAATCATGCAAATACAAGCATTAACCGGTTGCCCCGGTTTCAACTTTTTCACGATTAAACAATTCAATGACCTTGATCAATTATTGTAATATAACGGCTAAAAATTGGGTTGCATATGGTGTGCAACCTTAAGGGGATTGCACACTTAAACAGCGCCCAAGGTGTAAATGCAAAATAGAAAAGGTGTAAATGCCTTGCATACCATATGCAAGGCACACCTAAGAAAAGTCCTAAATAATGTATATATATATACGAATATTAAATATAAAAATCCATTTAGAGGGAGAGATAGAGAGTTGCTTGTTGACGACGCAGCAAGCTATGCCTGCGACACACCTTCTTCTCTTATCCGGCGAATTTTCAGAGCTATGGAACAAGTTTCACACTCATTACCTAAAAATTCTTTTGTATGGAGTTCTTCCCGAAGTTAGACATGTCCGAAATAACAGAGCCATGTCCGACACAAATCTTGCACCCGTGCTCGTGCCATGTTGTGTCGACACAGGTACTCCCACCTGAACTGGCGAGTCCATGTAACAGGTTAGCAGATAAAATTTATTGGACATGTTTTAAGTAAACCTTGATTCATTAATAGCAGACCAAATGTATGTGTATACGTGTGTAATATATGTATGAATGGATTAAAATCAAGCCCTGAAAATGTTCTACAACACCATCTTGGAACTCCCCTGAACAGCAAGCTAAAAAGGCATCATGCCATCAATGTAAAGAACTATTTTAACAACATAGAATGAAGAAAGAGATTAAAATCACCATATACAAAAAAGCCTATCAAAACCAAACAATATCATGCCAAATACCAAAGAGGTTACCATATAATAGTTGTAATCCTCTCAAAAACAATTCACAAAATTAACAGAGATATTGAAAGCTAAAAAGAAGAGGGTTGAATAATGTAAAGATGCATGTTTAATCCCCTTTTTACCCATTTCAATGAGAATCGTGAGGGCATTATAGCAACGACCTCCATTGACACCGTCACTGCGAACTACACTCCATACATCCCAACTCCATCACCATTCTCATAGCAGTTGGGCACATTTCCCCCACACTTGAAGCAAGCATTACCATCACAACAGCAGCCATAATGCCTGCCTCTATACTTGCCTCCTCCTATGTACCCATCTCTTTACCTACTACCTCCGCCTTACCCACCTCCACCACCTTCGTAACCCGGTTCACCTCTACTGTGTTCACCCCAACCATCACCCATGCCTTTGCCGTTAAAGCCATACCCACTACCACTGCCGTCTCTCAGTGGTTACCTTGAATCAATTACTCATTCAGCCAAGTAACATAAGCAGCTTTGGAGCTTTGGTATGGCCACAATCTCAGATTTGATCACAAACGCATTGGACTCACCAACTCTAAGGCTCCAAAAGCCCTTGGATCAAATTGAGGGCTGGTGGGAAAAAAGATAGTTGTGACTGTCATCGAGGGTGATGAACCCAAGGCCATCTAGTCGGTGAGCCACTTTACCATCCCCTTCTTATGTTCCTCCACCATTGGATCAAGTTGGTTCTCACAAAGCCCCTTAACCTAGAAAGCAATGATACCAGCACCCTTAGCGATGCAGCAAACCCTAAAGTCGTTTGGACATTTCACCACCAACTGCATCTAAATCTCCTTTGGGCAGGGAGCAAATGGATTCAAAAAGTTGGTGTGTTACTTATGGTGCAAGTGCACGTTTGCTTCAAAACCTAGCTTTGTGGCTACTTGTGCAACTTTCTTCTTTGTCATGTTGCATAAGGAATTCGAGTACTCCAAAATGTGTTGAATACCTTTTTTCATTCATAGCGATCTTCGCCCTCTATCAAGAAAAACCTCACAATATGTGCACATACAAACCAAGATATGGGACATAGCAGACAATGCTTTTGATTCATTTGAAGATGCTATAGAGCTTGAAATTGCACAACTCTCTATTGGAGGCCACAGTCTTCATGGATGATGGTGATGGAGGTGAGGCAATTGAAGTTGGGTTGTGTTAAATGATGGTTGAAATGGGGCTATTAAAATGTATCTTTCTATATCTCCCAAGAATCTCGTTTGATAAGAATCCATGTTGGATGGGATTCTAACAAATCTTTTGATAATTTTTAAAAAAAAACTTTTATGAAATAGAAGACGAGAACAAAAGAAGAAGAAAAGAGTATGGACACAAAAATCAACTATCACTTGTATTTTTCATGTCAAAAGAAGATAGTGGATGAACCGATACTTTTTTTGTTTAAATTATTCCAATGCAGGTTTTTTTAGTGGAAGAAAAAAAATTTTTTTTTTTTTTGGTTATTTAAAGATGTTTTACGTAGTTGGCAAATTTGTGGGGCGACAATCTTTTAAATATTTGATGTCAAATTGTATATTTATGGAATTTTGAATATGATCAAATGAAAATGCACTGTATACTTGCCTCTTGAATTGTTATTTTTGTTTTTTTATCCCTAATTTGATTGAACTGATTTTTTTAATATATGGATTTATATTATATATATATATATATATTCCATGTGTCCCTTAATGTGACTTGTGTCCTAATTTTTAGAAAAATGGCATGTCGACTTGTTCTTGCTGGTATCCATGCTTCATAGTTGTGAATGAGAGGCTTGGAAGTCCTTTTGTGCTCTCATATAGGTTGTTCTTGATTGTCTCATTATTATTCCCATTTTTTGTCTCTGTCCTCTTTCCATTTTTTTAGTTTAAGGGATCCTATTATGTTTTGTCATTTTTGGTTTGAATGCTGGGTACAGTATGACCAAGAATCATAACTTTCACTGCGTTTTTTTTTTTTTGTTTTTTTTTTTTTTTTTTTTTTTTTGGAGGGGGGGGGGAGGGGGATGGGATATGTATACTTTGACACATGATCCATTGAATAATACTGTAATAGTAGGTATGATTTTCAGTTAACCATCAATGCTGTGTGATCATTGTAAGATTTATTAATAAATGCGGTAAAGATAAGTATGGAAACAAACATATTAATTGTGATAATTGCTTGAATTTAGAGCACGTGCATTTCCATGTGTTAAAAGGGTTTGATAGGATTTACATGAACCCATGTTGTATCATGTGAACATGGATGGGTATGCTGTATTTAAAAGAGAGATTATGTGTTTGTATCACTTTTGATAGATGTTAACAACCTTTCTGGTGAAGGGAATGTACGTACTCAGCAATGTGGCATCTGGGAATGAGTTTCACAAGGAAGCAGTTATGCAACAACTTTTCCCACAAATGGGCAATGACACCCAATCAATTATGATCAAGCTTTTACAGAGTAATGATGGCCAGTTACGCATGGCTGCTGTCTGGGTTGTAGTAAATCTGACCTTTCCAAGCAGTCCCAGTGCATATGATCAGGTTGTAAAACTACGAAATGGCAGTGTAATTTCTCAATTAAAGAATATGGTCAATGATCCCTGCTTGGATGTAAAGGCGGTAACCAATTATCTAAATTCAGATGGTTCTTTACTTGCTATTTTTATTTGTTTGCTAGCATTAAATTTGATTCTTTCCATGCATCAGCTTCGTGTAAGAACTGTAATGGGGCAATTCATGACTTTTGGTGATGGCTCGACATGATTGTTTTTTCTCATTCATTGAAATCAGAGCCAATACAAGAGATTTTGATGCCAATTGATGCCTGGGCTTTCCCACAATTTGTAAGGCATCATTTTCACCTCCGTTGGCGGCCCTTTGACATGGTATGCATCTGTCAAGGTTTATGTTGAAGTTTTATGGTCATGCCAATTGGCACGTTACTTGTGTATCATTGTTATGGTTTAACATTAAATTTTGCTATATTACTTGTTTGAAAAAAAATTGTTATATATGTCATGAATTGAGCATTTATTGAACACAACGGACATTGTTCTTTTGTATTTGTGTTTCCCCTAAGCTAGCCCATCCGCTAAGGATCCCCCACACCCTCGTGTGCAGGCAGGTTACCTGGGGCTTGAATGCTGGACCTTGCTCTAATGGGGTAGCAAAAAACTACCTCGTGCTGGTTAAGTTATAATATGGCATTGAACAGTGCAAAGAAGACTTGCAATCTACTTTTGCACAAATTTTCTTGGAGTGGATTTGATTTAATCTTCAGAGCAATTTTTTTGATTAACATGCTAAGCAATGCGGTTTTTTCCCCTCATCACCATTCTATTCCCTTTTTGTGGTTGCCATTAGAAGTCATTCATATATTGTGAATGAAATATTTGCTTCTACTGCTACCTTTTTCTGTTGCAGGTGTAGTGCATTGCTTTGAGTCTTTCCCATTCAAAACATAGTGGGGAGCTAGCTTATCTTGTGGGTACCACTGACCAGGTTAATTTTAAAAACTAATCCCCATGGTGCAACCTGTCATCTCATTTCTAAACATGTTTTTGTTCTTTGTATCATATTATCCCTCTCCATATACATTTTTTTGGGCTTAATAGTTAATGTATTATGTATTTGTAAATATGTGTCTGTTGAATAATTGCACCATTGTCAAGTTTCTAAACAAAAATGTCCCCAGCTGCACTTTAATTCATAACAATGTTGTAAGTGTTGGATAAGTTGATGTACAATGTTGTGTCTATTTTCTAGCAGCTTATGTTTTTAAGACTAGTGGTGATCTGACATGATATTAGAGCTCTGGTTCTAGGGTGTCTCAAGTTCAAGTCTTTGTCTGCATTTGGTCCCCCGTTGGGTATGTTTCTTTGTTTTCTCTCCACATACATGATTGGGTTGCATGTGAGGAAGCGTGTTAGACTACAATATTGGACTCTTCCTAATAACTTCAAATTTTGGGACTAGTGATCTAACAGTATTTTGAGGCTATGTATCGGCACGTGCGAAATTGATGCCCTTAACTGGAGTGACTTCTAAGAAAGAAAGGATGCTACCAGGATCAGATAAGGGAGGTCAAATTAGGGGTTCTCAAGGTGTGGAAGTCCTAAAAGAGTAACTACTTGGACTTTGCAGTTTTGCTAATTAAGATGGTCCACTTGATTATTCATTGTGAGACTGGAATGTATGTGTGTGTGTGTGTGTGTGTGTGTGTGTGTGTGTGTAGGGAGGGGCTGGATTGACCTAGACTTTGCTTGAAAGCAGAATTCATCACAGCCTCCTCTGCCTTATGAACAATGATTACTTAACCTGGTTAATATGGTACTGGTTGTAGCAAAGTGTCCTTTCATCAATAATTTAAGATTGCTGTTTTGTTTTTCTAACAACAATGTATGGCTATTGATGTTCATAATTTGTGTTCTTTAATCCAAACAGGCAACCAAGTTGGCTGAGGCATTCAGCTCAGGAACCTAAGTCTCGAGGCACATTACATGCAAGTAGATCGCAGGTGATTCTTTTCATCCGTAGCAATCAGTGCCCACCCTGATCAGCTAATATTCGAGTACAGGCACAAGATTTGAGTCTCGTTTACTAGCAATTTTGCCACGGACACAAGACAAACTATAGAATGCTCATATACGTGACTGTGGGTCTTACATAGGGGTGTGCAAATAACCGATTACTTGATCAATCTGACCCAATTACAGCATGGACGGTTTTGAAGCCCTGAACGGTCGGCTGCAGTTTGGAATTTTCTAATTTTGTTGAGATTCGGTCGAGTACTGGTTTTAGCAAATTTGGAATTGATTAAACCGATCTAACCGTAGTTAATTTATATTTATCTGTGTGTTGCCATTTGATAGGTTACTAAGACTTTGACCCTTATCTTCCCAAGACATTGATTACACCACCAACTCATTATGTTAGTGTCAAGACACTTTGTGTTCAATAGACATCACCGTCCCATTTCTTCTCTCTATTCCATTCAATACACCCCTGACTCTCACTCTCTCTTCTATTTATTTATTTATTTATTTTTTTTGCACAGCTCTTTCTACTTAATTCATCATTGTTTCTTCCACCATCTCTCTCAAAAACTCAACTACACCCCACTCTCTCTCTCTCTCCCGCTCTCTCTCTATTCAATTCATCACTGATTGTTCTTCAATGTCTCTCTCAGATACCCAAATAAATCACGACCTTTGAACTCTAGAACTCTAAACTTCTATTTGCTCTCTCTGTCTCTCATTCTCTCACGCACAGAGATCTCAGTTCTAATTTACATCTATGGCTACTGGGCTCAAGCAAAGAAGATATTGTTGCAGGAAGGAGCGATGGTGGCCGCTGAAAAACGAAGCGAGTGATGGCAACTATTGTATGTAAGTATTACCGATCAATCACAAATCTATGTAATACAGGTCTTTGTCATTCATTTTTTTTTTTAATTTTTTAATTTTTTTCTATGGTTTGTTTCTTCTACTCTTCTCAAAGATCTACGTATGTAAATATATATACATAGATGTCTGTATATAATACGGTTTAAAATGGAATGAAAAAAGGAAAACCAATAATTTGGGATCATACAATCCATATTGGCCAAAGTTAGATCTACAATTGTTTTTTCCTTTTATATTTTGCTTGTTTGATATAGTTCGGTTTCATCCAATCCGACCACGAAACTGATCAAACCGAGTTCTGCAATTTCAAAGCATACATCGGTCGAGAATGGATGAGTTTTTTCCAATCCGATCTAGTCGGGTCGGGTGACGGATTGATGGGAAACCCAAGTCGAGTCGACCCGTGCACACCCCGACATATAGGCCTCCATATGAGTATTCCGTTTGTTTGTGTAAAAATGATATTTCTCAAGAAATGTTTACTTAACATGTCTAAGGCTCCACACAATCTCACTAATGAGTTCACTCTTAACAAATCAACATTTTGTGCCCTAAACGAATTGCAATTTCATAATCATAGTAATGCGTTCTTATGTCAAACATTAAGGATGTGTTTGGATTATAGATTTGTAGAGAAATTTGCAAGGGAAAGTGAATGAAAAAGGAAAGAATACGAAGAAAATGAAGTTAAATAAAGCTAAAATTTTATTTCCTTCATTTTCCTTGATAAATCCAAGGATTCATACATAGCATAACACGGCAGTTCAACATCTCTTTTTTCTTTTTCTTTCTTTCTTCTTCTTTTTATTATTATTTTTTATTTCATCCATTTCAAACACCTTGAATTTGACCAGTTGAGGCAACGTGTACTAAAATGTTCATTGTCTTCCAAATAAGAGAAACAATATATTTGAATCTAAAATATCTAAACTTGATGGATGAGATACTTATATACATAACTTCCATATAAAATATATGAAAACTCTTATTACTTGGTGGAAAATAACATTAATGAGGATTTTAAAGACTAAACTAGTCAAAGCTTTCGAGGAAGAAAAGAAAAACGAAATCCAAGACCAAGTTTCAACCCATGAGCTGCGTGTTTGTGTCGTCTGAGGGCCATATAACAGTCTCCATGAGTCGTTCACGCATCAACTCCAAGTTCTGATCAGAGATCTCCTTATATATTTCAGCATGATCACATTTCTACAACAAAAATCACATACAGAGAAAACTGTTTTATTCTTTATTTTTTACATTGGTTTGTGTCTACATAGTGTGCATGCTGAATAAAGAGAGTTAAGTACTAAATTCAATACCTTAACCCATCTTCCGTAGAGGTGTAGTCTTGTTACCATCACTCTTTCAGCAAGATCTTGCTTCTCCTATAAAAAATAAAGCACGATGAATATGATTTTTTTTTTTCTTTTTTAGCGAGTGTGATTCCATCAAATGTAGCATAAGTTTAAGATTATGGAAGTTCATATGTTATCCTCGAGGTTTTTTGAAAGATACCTTCCCAAGGATGCGAATAAAACGCTTCCCATCACCAGGCTTGTTTGACGCAACAAAACTGACAAAATGAGAAATGACAAAAATTAGAGACAATAAATTACCGTAGCATTCAATATTAGACAACTATGTGAACTTGGTCTAGGGCAGAGCATGTACTGCCTGCTCATAACCGTTGTATACCTAATCTTGTATCCAACCTAACTCCCAAAACTGCAAGACTGAAGGGTTGGCCTTGTGAATGCAACGCTTTCTTACTAAGTATGATGCTTGGGTTCAAGTCTTACTATAGCATTACGCAGCTTCCCGTTCCCATATTCCCATCCTACTGATGGATTTTTTTTATTTATTTATTTATTTTTTTAATGTTGCAAAACTGCAATTTTGTTGATGGTTTCTGGATCTGGAACATGCACTCTTCCAAGTGTGAAGTACTCGAAGACTTGGCACTTGATTAAGGTTATGAGATACATGTCTAGGTGATCATGCACCCAGGAAGTATGTCTAGGCGAGTTTATGATAATACATAAAATTCCCATATCATAAAATATTCTTTTGTTACTTTCTGAAAACTATTTTACCTCTAGAAATAATATATATATATATATATATATATATATGAATATCTACCCGTGCCCCTATTGGAAGAATTCAATGCTTAAACATATACTCACACCCGACATCCACACCCAACTCCACGTAACATAGATTTCAGGATTGAGAAGTATGTGTTCGTGAGGCCCCATGCAGAGCATCAGAATGTTTTGAAAAATTGTTACCTAGACATGAATTTTATATAGAGAACCATCCAGGATGATATAACAGTAATATTTTGGAAATTATGAGTCACAATGGTGGGTGTTTTAGATTGACATGAAAGGATCACAAAAGGCCATATTGATTTGATAAGGATGATGATTCGCTTACTCATAAAACCACCTATACTTCGGCGGGTTCATCTCGTAAAGCTGGTTTAGAACAGTCCTCACAGCTTTGTACGTAAAATAATTAAGTATTTGCTGCAAGCAGAGAATGCATGTCAAATACAAAATCACAAATATATAAAGCAAACTCAAGGTAGAAATGATGTCAGTAGACAGATTGTGTGATATATGCTAATGGTTTCAAAATGCATAAACAGATGTGTTTTCGGAAGTGAACACAATTCTGAAGCCACATATACAACCAAAATAAATAAATAAATAGGGATAAAAAAAAAACTATTAAGGCTTAGAAATCAATTTAGTTCTTTTTGTATAAACCAGCTAATTGGTTGACAATATACCTGTTATTTGATTGCCAAACCTGATTTACGTAAAACATACAATAGTACTAACTAGGAAATGAAACATATAACTTCCTTACTTTGAACAAGTCCTATCTAAACTTAAAGCCAATACCGATTGCATAAACTATATGCATATTTCTGTTTGAGATGAAATAAAAGCCAAGACACAATTCGTTTCGATTCCCAACAGCAAGTTGCAGAAGAGTAAACAGAAATTGAAGCACCTTCCAAATGATAGTTTGGCATGAATAAGCATGTGCTCATGTAAGTTAATAGGTACTATTTCCATTTTTTTTTTTTTTTTTAAAAAAAAAAGGGCAAATCTACACCAGTTTCAGTGTGGGACAAGCCCACCTGGATTTAATGTACCATCTGTCATACAAATTGTGTAATTAAAAGAAAACAAACATATTCATATTTAATAAATTAAATTTCAAATCATGAAATTATGGGACTAAATTATACAACTCGATGAATAGAAATATTAAACAAAATAAAATGGAAAAAGAAAACAAACCGAAACCTGTGTGATACAACTGTTTCTTTAAAACAGATTCGTCGCCTCACCGTGACTGCTGGAGGAATATCGGCGTCTATCTCCCAGGATACGACAGTATAGATCCACTAATGTAGAAACACCTTCTGTTTAACTCCAGCGAACTGACAATGGCAGCATTCTCTCACACAGGAAGAAGAATATAGAAGCAGACTGACTGTATATGAAAGCCAAAAATTCTATACCTAAGACCAAAGAGGAGGTCTCCTTTTATACACAATGGGGGAGAGAGGATGATTTTTTCTGCAACAAATGCAGAATTCAATTTATGCAAAATTGAAGAAGTAATGCAAAAAAAAATGATGGTGTAAATCACCATTTAAGTGTAGAGGTTACACACAATATAGACATATGTGTATATCTGAAGCCACCAAACCAACCTAGCCCAAAAGATTAGGTTGATGGGCCACCAATCTAGCCCAGCCCAAACTTAACCTATTCCAACAAGTCTCAACCCTTAAGATCCAAGACCACGGACCCATTCTAGCAAGCCTCAAGCCTCAGCCCAAGCCCAAGCCCAAGCCCCAAGTCCCAAGATCTACGACCCATGGATCACGGACCCAAACCCAATCCCTGTCCTAGTCCAGTCCGGTCTAAATAGGCGAGCAGCGTGCACGTGGCAATTTTTGAATAACCAACTTAAACCATAGTTTTGGCCCAAGCCCATTCTTGAGCATCTATAACTCTCTTCCTTTAGAAAATTTGGATGTCCATGCCCTTATCAAAATCTTGAGATTTAAATACCCATCAAAACTTTCCTCTACAATCAATGTAGGATTGATAGTTATACACAATTCCCAATAACTCATTCATGAGACCAACTTTATGAAACAATTTCTTATTCAATTCTTAATAGTTTTTAGTCATTCTTTTTGTGGTGTAAAGATCTTGTTACAAAGAATCTAAACCCATTTGATCCCACCTCAACCGATGGTTGGGACCTACTTTAATTTCACATTGAAGTAACCATAAAACTATTTTTTTCAACAATCCCCCATATAAATAAAAATTGGCCGAATAGAGAAAACCGGCAACGTTTACAACACAGACTCGGAGAGAGAGCACATAGAATAACCCTGCATCAGAAAATGTAGTTGTTGGTCTTGAACATTTCGTAGTGAAAACCTATTGAATTTACTGGTTGACCAGTGAATATGATGTCTTGAATTGTTCTGTCGTTTATGTAAACCAAGACAATAGACCTCACACAAAAGTTAGTCCAACCATTGTTCTTGTTCTCACTGGTGCGTCCGGTATGACTTTGGAACACTAGCCTGATTCAGTGAGTGTTTTTAAAGAATTCGGCCTTGTCAATTCTTAAAGAGTGACCCCACTTTGCACTCACACAGGTGACCTATATAAGGTATCTCAATATACCACGGTTGATTCTTCATCTCTCTTAAGTCATTAAAAGCATTAGCTTAACCTTCCACCCCTACAGGGTATCACTGTATAAAGGAATGGCCAAGAGGATTTACCTCTTCAGTGACTCACCCGTTACACGCAGTTAGGTTGTCCCTTTGAACCTAGCTTTTGGGATCTTTAGTCAATTAGGTTGGGTTTCTGTTCCGGTAACATTTACTAAAGGCCTTAACCCTATTCTTATTGACGACGTTTCTACTAACTCTAGAGTTAACCCTTTGGTTAGTGGATCCGCAATTGTCTTTAGACTTTGCATAGTTTAGAGAGACAACTCCATTAGAGAGTAGTTGTCGTATGGAATTATATCTACAACGGATACGTCTAGACTTTCCATTATATATATTACTCTGTGCCCATCTGCTGGAAATTATGTTCATGTATATAATATGATAGTGGTGTTGGTGGTAGATAGTGGCATGTATAGAATATGATAGTGGTGTTGGTGGTAAAGATCTACGTATGTAAATATATATACATAGATGTCTGTATATAATACGGTTTAAAATGGAATGAAAAAAGGAAAACCAATAATTTGGGATCATACAATACATATTGGCCAAAGTTAGATCTACAATTGTTTTTTCCTTTTATATTTTGCTTGTTTGATATAGTTCGGTTTCATCCAATCCGACCACGAAACTGATCAAACCGAGTTCTGCAATTTCAAAGCATACATCGGTCGAGAATGGATGAGTTTTTTCCAATCCGATCTAGTCGGGTCGGGTGACGGATTGATGGGAAACCCAAGTCGAGTCGACCCGTGCACACCCCGACATATAGGCCTCCATATGAGTATTCCGTTTGTTTGTGTAAAAATGATATTTCTCAAGAAATGTTTACTTAACATGTCTAAGGCTCCACACAATCTCACTAATGAGTTCACTCTTAACAAATCAACATTTTGTGCCCTAAACGAATTGCAATTTCATAATCATAGTAATGCGTTCTTATGTCAAACATTAAGGATGTGTTTGGATTATAGATTTGTAGAGAAATTTGCAAGGGAAAGTGAATGAAAAAGGAAAGAATACGAAGAAAATGAAGTTAAATAAAGCTAAAATTTTATTTCCTTCATTTTCCTTGATAAATCCAAGGATTCATACATAGCATAACACGGCAGTTCAACATCTCTTTTTTCTTTTTCTTTCTTTCTTCTTCTTTTTATTATTATTTTTTATTTCATCCATTTCAAACACCTTGAATTTGACCAGTTGAGGCAACGTGTACTAAAATGTTCATTGTCTTCCAAATAAGAGAAACAATATATTTGAATCTAAAATATCTAAACTTGATGGATGAGATACTTATATACATAACTTCCATATAAAATATATGAAAACTCTTATTACTTGGTGGAAAATAACATTAATGAGGATTTTAAAGACTAAACTAGTCAAAGCTTTCGAGGAAGAAAAGAAAAACGAAATCCAAGACCAAGTTTCAACCCATGAGCTGCGTGTTTGTGTCGTCTGAGGGCCATATAACAGTCTCCATGAGTCGTTCACGCATCAACTCCAAGTTCTGATCAGAGATCTCCTTATATATTTCAGCATGATCACATTTCTACAACAAAAATCACATACAGAGAAAACTGTTTTATTCTTTATTTTTTACATTGGTTTGTGTCTACATAGTGTGCATGCTGAATAAAGAGAGTTAAGTACTAAATTCAATACCTTAACCCATTTGCCGTAGAGGTGTAGTCTCGTTACCATCACTCTTTCAGCAAGATCTTGCTTCTCCTATAAAAAATAAAACACGATGAATATGATTTTTTTTTTTTTTCCTTTTTTAGCGAGTGTGATTCCATCAAATGAAGCATAAGTTTAAGATCATAGAAGTTCATATGTTATCCTCGAGGTTTTTTGAAAGCTACCTTCCCAAGGATGCGAATAAAACGCTTCCCATCACCAGGCTTGTTTGACGCAACGAAACTGACAAAATGAGAAATGACAAAAATTAGAGACAGTAAATTACCATAGCATTCAATATTAGACAACTATGTGAACTTGGCCTAGGGCAGAGCATGTGCTGCCTGCTCGTAATTGTTGTATACCTAATCTTGTATACAACCTAACTCCCAAAACTGCTAGACCAAAGGGTTGGCCTGGTGAATGCGACACTTTCTTACCAAGCATGATGCTTGGGTTCAAGTCTTACTATTGCATTACGCAGCTTCACGTTCCCATATTCCCATCCTACCGATGGTTAAAAAAAAATAAAAAATTTGCAAAACTGCAATTTTGTTGATGGTTTCTGGATCTGGTACATGGACTCTTCCAAGTGTGAAGTACTCGGAGACTTGACACTTGATTAAGGTTATGAGATACCTATCTCACATGTCTAGGTGATCATGCACCCAGGAAGTATGCCTAGGTGAGTTTATGATAATATATAAAATTCCCATATCATAAAATATTCTGTTACTTTCTGAAAACTATTTTACCTCTAGAAATAATATATATATATATATATATATACATGAATATCTACCCGTGCCCCTATTGGAAGAATTCAATGCTTAAACATATACTCACACCCGACATCCACACCCAACTCCACGTAACATGGATTTCAGGATTGAGAAGTATGTGTTCGTGAGGCCCCATGCAGAGCATCAGAACGTTTTGAAAAATTGTTACATAGACATGATTTTTATATAGAGAACCATCCAGGATGATATAACAGTAATATTTTGGAAATTATGAGCCACAATGGTGGGTGTTTTAGATTGACATGAAAGGATCACAAAAGGCCATATTGATTTGATAAGGATGATGATTCGCTTACTCATAAAACCACCTATACTTCGGCGGGTTCATCTCGTAAAGCTGGTTTAGAACAGTCCTCACAGCTTTGTACGTAAAATAATTAAGTATTTGCTGCAAGCAGAGAATGCATGTCAAATACAAAATCACAAATATATAAAGCAAACTCAAGGTAGAAATGATGTCAGTAGACAGATTGTGTGATATATGCTAATGGTTTCAAAATGCATAAACAGATGTGTTTTCGGAAGTGAACACAATTCTAAAGCCACATATACAACCAAAATAAATAAATAAATAGGGATAAAAAAAAAACTATTAAGGCTTAGAAATCAATTTAGTTCTTTTTGTATAAACCAGCTAATTGGTTGACAATATACCTGTTATTTGATTGCCAAACCTGATTTACGTAAAACATACAATAGTACTAACTAGGAAATGAAACATATAACTTCCTTACTTTGAACAAGTCCTATCTAAACTTAAAGCCAATACCGATTGCATAAACTATATGCATATTTCTGTTTGAGATGAAATAAAAGCCAAGACACAATTCGTTTCGATTCCCAACAGCAAGTTGCAGAAGAGTAAACAGAAATTGAAGCACCTTCCAAATGATAGATTGGCATGAATAACATTATTATCCATTTTTTTTTTTTTTTTTTAAAAAAAAAAGGGCAAATCTACACCAGTTTCAGTGTGGGACAAGCCCACCTGGATTTAATGTACCATCTGTCATACAAATTGTGTAATTAAAAGAAAACAAACATATTCATATTTAATAAATTAAATTTCAAATCATGAAATTATGGGACTAAATTATACAACTCGATGAATAGAAATATTAAACAAAATAAAATGGAAAAAGAAAACAAACCGAAACCTGTGTGATATAACTGTTTCCTTAAAACAGATTTGTCGCCTCACCGTGACTGCTGGAGGAATATCGGCGTCTATCCCCCAGGATACGACAGTATAGATCCACTAATGTAGAAACACCTTCTGTTTAACTCCAGCGAACTGACAATGGCAGCATTCTCTCACACAGGAAGAAGAATATAGAAGCAGACTGACTGTATATGAAAGCCAAAAATTCTATACCTAAGACCAAAGAGGAGGTCTCCTTTTATACACAATGGGGGAGAGAGGATGATTTTTTCTGCAACAAATGCAGAATTCAATTTATGCAAAATTGAAGAAGTAATGCAAAAAAAAATGATGGTGTAAATCACCATTTAAGTGTAGAGGTTACACACAATATAGACATATATGTATATCTGCAGCCACCAAACCAACCTAGCCCAAAAGATTAGGTTGATGGGCCACCAATCTAGCCCAGCCCAAACTTAACCTATTCCAGCAAGTCTCAAGCCTTAAGATCCAAGACCACGGACCCATTCCAGCAAGCCTCAAGCCTCAGCCCAAGGCCAAGGCCAAGCCCCAAGTCCCAAGATCTACGACCCATGGATCACGGACCCAAACCCAATCCCGGTCCTAGTCCAGTCCGGTCTAAGTAGGCGGGCAGCGTGCGCGTGGCAATTTTTGAATAACCTACTTAGACCATAGTTTTGGCCCAAGCCCATTCTTGAGCATCTATAACTCTCTTCCTTCGGAAAATTTGGATGTCCATGCCCTTATCAAAATCTTGAGATTTAAATACCCATCAAAACTTTCCTCTACAATCAATGTGGGATTGATAGTTATACACAATTCCCAATAACTCATTCATGAGACCAACTTTATGAAACAATTTCTTATTCAATTCTTAATGGTTTCTAATCATTCTTTTTGTGGTGTAAAGATCTTGTTACAAAGAATCTAAACCCATTTGATCCCACCTCAACCGATGGTTGGGACCTACTTTAATTTTATATTGAAGTAACCATAAAACTATTTTTTTCAACAATCCCCCAAACCAAACCAAACCAAACGAAGCCTTAAGTCCCATCAAATGGGGTCGGCTACATGAATCCTTCTTCTCCACGCGGCCCTATCAAAGGCCATTTCATTAGTCAAATTAAGTAGATTCATATCTCTATTTATAACGCTAGTCAACGTTAATCTAGGCCTACCCCGTCCCCTAACACTTCCATCTGCCGTTACAGTGTCGCATCTCTTCACTACTGCCTCTGTTGGTCTCCGTTGAATATGACCAAACCATCTCAAACGATTCTCTCTCAACTTGTCTTCTATCGGTGCTACTCCTACCCATTCCCGAATACACTCATTCCTAATCCTGTCCTGTCTAGTCTTACCACACATCCACCTTAGCATCCTCATCTCAGCCACACTCATCTTATCTACATGTTGTTTCTTAGTTGCCCAACACTCTGTCCCATACAACATAGCTGGTCTAATAGCCGTTCTATAAAACTTACCTTTTAGTCTAGTGGGTATTCGTTTATCGCACAATACCCCAGACGCACTTCTCCACTTACACCATCCCGCCTTAATCCTATGGACCACATCTGCATCAATCTCTCCCGTTGTTGTGATAATCGACCCTAAATAACGAAAATGTTCACTCTTAGGCAGTTCTTGGTTCTCAATCTTCACTTCTCCTCTGCTTTCATTGTTACTGTTACTAAATTTACACTCCATGTACTCTGTCTTAGTTCTGCTTATTCGAAACCCTTTAGATTCAAGAGCTTTTCTCCAGATCTCCAACTTTGTGTTAACTCCTTCTCTAGTCTCATCCACTAACACAATATCGTCTGCAAAAAGCATACACCATGGCACGTCATCCTGAATATTTATCGTCAACTCGTCCATAACTAAAGCAAAAAGATAAGGACTTAAGGTAGATCCTTGGTGTAACCCTACAGTGATAGGAAATTCATTTGTTTCTCCAGCTGGCGATCTAATAGTGGTCACCACCCCTTCATACATGTCCCTAATCACGTCAATGTAGCCTTTTGTCACCCCTTTCTTCTCTAACGCCCACCATATTATATCTCGGGGCACTCTGTCATATGCTTTCTCAAGGTCGATAAACACCATATGAATGTCTCTTTTCTTTTCTTTATACTTTTCTATTACTCTCCTCAAAAGATAGATCGCTTCCATTGTTGACCTACCAGGCATAAACCCAAATTGATTCTCTGACACCTCTGTTATGTCTCGCAATCGATGTTCCATCACCCTCTCCCACACTTTCATTATATGACACATTAGCTTAATTCCTCTATAGTTGTTACAATTCTGGACATCACCTTTATTCTTATAGATTGGTACTAAAATACTCTTCCTCCACTCATCTGGCATGTTCCTAGTCAACAAAATTTTGCTAAACAACCTAGTCAACCAAGCAACTCCCTTTTTACCCAAACACTTCCAAGCTTCAATAGGGATACCATCAGGTCCTAAATAAAAATTGGCCGAATAAAGAAAACCGACAACGTTTACAACACAGACTCGGAGAGAGAGCACATAGAATAACCCTGCATCAGAAAATGTAGTTGTTGGTCTTGAACCTTTCGTAGTGAAAACCTATCGAATTTACTGGTTGACCAGTGAATATGATGTCTTGAATTATTCTGCCGTTTATGTAAACCAAGACAATAGACCTCACACAAAAGTTAGTCCAACCATTGTTCTTGTTCTCACTGGTGCGTCCAGTATGGCTTTGGAACACTAGCCTGATTCAGTGAGTGTTTTTAAAGAATTCAACCTTGTCAATTCTTTAAGAGTGACCCCACTTTGCACTCACATAGGTGACCTATATAAGGTATCTCAATATACCACGGTTGATTCTTCATCTCTCTTAAGTCATTAAAAGCATTAGCTTAACCTTCCACCCCTACAGGGTATCACTGTATAAAGGAATGGCCAAGAGGATTTACCTCTTCAGTGACTCACCCGTTACACGCAGTTAGGTTGTCCCTTTGAACCTAGCTCTTGGGATCTTTAGTCAATTAGGTTGGGTTTTCTGTTCCGGTAACATTTACTAAAGGCCTTAACCCTATTCCTATTGACGACGTTTCTACTAACTCTAGAGTTAACCCTTTGGTTAGTGGATCCGCAATTGTCTTTAGACTTTGCATAGTTTAGAGAGACAACTCCATTAGAGAGTAGTTGTCGTATGGAATTATATCTACAACGGATACGTCTAGACTTTCCATTATATCTATTACTCAGTGCCCATCCAATCGCCGATTAGTTATCACAATGAATACAGATAGTTGGCACAGGTTTCAGCCAACGTGGAATATCTTCAACGAATTAGCGAAGCCATTCAACTTCTTCAGTTGCTTTATCCAAAGCAATAAACTCAAATTTCATCGTTGATCCTGATATACGCATTTGTTTGGACGATTTTCAAGACACGGTTGCCCCTCCTAGGGTAAACACATAACCACTAGTTGATTAGGAGTTTTTTATATCAGATATCTAATTAGCGTCACTATACCCATTTAGTACCACTCGGTATCTAGTACAATGCAGCCCATAATCTCAGGTGTAGCGTAGATAACCTAACACCTGCATAATGCCCCTTCAATGAGTAGCATTTGGATTACTCGTGTATCTACCAAGTCTGCTAACAGAGTAGGCTATATTCGACATTGTACAACTCATCAAATACATCAAACTCCCAATAACCCGAGAATATTCTAGCTGAGAGACACTCTCACCATTATTCTTGGTCAAATGTAGACTCAAGTCTACTGGTGTCCTAGACACAGTCATATCTGATTTACCAAATTTCTTAAGTATCTTCTCAACATACTGAGATTGAGAAAGTACAATATCACCAGATATTCTGGTATTCTTAATATCCAAAATTACATCTGCAAGACCCATATCTTTAATGTCAAACTTAGAGTTTAATAATCTCTTGATAATTCTAATCATTTCATCATTACTACTAACAATGAGTATGTTATAAAGGTATAGACACAAAATGACATAACCTCTGTCAGTGTCTTTGACATATACGCATTTGTCATACTCATTGATTCTAAACCCATTAACATACCATTGCCAAACTTCTCATACCATTGCCTAGGAGCTTGCTTCAAACCATATAATGACTTGACAAGCTTACATACTTTCTTATTTTGCCCTGGAGCTGAAAACCTCTCGAGTTGCTCCGTATAGATTTCTTCATCTAAATCTCCATTTAAGAAAGCTGTCTTTACATCCATTTGATGTATCTCCAGACCACGTAAAGCGACTATCGCAATCACCATACGAATGGATGTAATCTTTGTCACAGATGAATACGTATCAAAGTAATCTAGGCCTTCTCGCTGCCTGTATCCTTTGATAACTAGCCTAACTTTATACTTATCAATTGACCCATCTATTTTCATCTTCTTTCTAAAGATCCACTTACTCCCCAAGGCCTTACTGCCTGGGGATAGATCAACCAACTCCCAAGTGTGGTTCTGTAAAATGGAGTTAATTTCACTCTTAATCGCTTCTTTCCCCAAAGGACTTTCAAGTGAAGTCACAGCTTCATAGAAAGTTTGAGATTCTCCCTCTAACATATAAGTCAAGAAGTCTGGACCAAAGGACTTAGAAGTCCTAGCCCTCTTATTACTTCTTGGCTTATCTACTTCCTCATCTTGGTCACTATTATTCGGATCATCTTCAAGTTCCTTTTCAGAACTTTGATCCTCTCATCGGGTTCGACAAAGAAACACATCCTCAAAGAAAGACGCATTCCTTGACTCCATAATAGTATTTTTGTGTATATCTATAATATCAGACTTGTGCATAAGTAACCTAAATGTACTACTATTTTGTGCATAACTAATGAATATACAATCCACGGTTATTGGACCTATCCTAACCCGCTTGGGTGTAGGTACCACCACTTTGGCAAGACACCCTCACATTCGTAGGAAATTATAAGAAGGTTTGCAACCTTTCCATAATTCATATGGAGTCTTATTCACTTTCTTCCGAGGTATTCTATTTAGAATGAAATTTGCAGAGAGAATTGCTTCTCTCCACAAGTTCTGTGGCAACCTAGAACTCAGAACTTATCAACATTGCATTCATCATTTCCTTCAACGTCCTATTTTTTCGCTCAACAACACCATTTGACTAAGGGGAATAAGGCGCTATAGTTTGGTGGCTAATTCCAAATTGAGCACAAATCGCAATAAAAAGTGATTCATATTCTCCACCATGATCACTTCTTAAAGCCTTAATTTTTCGGCTTAGTTGATTCTCAACTTCATTCTTAAAAAAAATAAATTTATCAATCGCCACATTTTTTCTTTTAAGCAAATACACATAACAGTATTTAGTGCAATCATCAACAAAAGTAATGAACTACTTGTTGCCACCACATGATTGTACGACTTTTAAGTCATACACATCACTATGCACTAAATCTAAGGCTTGGTACTTCTTTCAACATAATGAAATAAAGTCCTTGTCAATTTAGCTTCTACACAAGTTTCACACTTATGATTTGGATTAATCTTGAAAGATAGTATGTGATCGAACTTGATTAATCTACGCAAAGAGTCAAAATTCACATGACCAAGTCTACTATGCCATAATTCAAGGGACTCAAACATATAAGCAGAAGAAGAAGTTTTTTCATTAATCTTAAGGATAATAGTCATTACATTGAGCTTAAACATATCGCCCGACATACACCCCTTCCTCACATAGACCCCGCTCTTAGCCAACATGACCTTATTAGACTCAAACACCATACGGAAGCCATGCTTGCTTAAGAGCGACCCTGAGACAAGGTTCTTACGAATGGCTGGCACAAATAGGACATCGTTCAGAGTTAGTTGTTTTCTTCAAGTCATCTTCAAAACCACCTTGCCTTTACCCTCAACAGTTAAGGTCGCAGAATTTCCCATAAACAACTTCTCGCCATTTGAAACCGGTTTGAAAGTTGTGAACATCTTCTTTTCAGCACAGATGTAGTGAGTGGCCCTAGTGTTCACTCACTATTCCTTCGGGTTGGACCCCACCATGTTCACCTTAGAGACGACAACTGATATATACATGTCGTCCACAACTTGTAACAAATCCTCCATTTCAGCCATGTGAGCCCGACTTTTTTTCTGAGGGTACTTCTTGTACGACTTCTACTTCTTGCAGCAATCAAGAGCCTGATGCCTATCGCTTCCACAGTTGAAGCACTTTACATTGAACCTAAAAGTAGGTTCTTACAGTTTATAGACTGGCCTTTTGGAGACACCGCCTCTAGACCACAGCTTCGAGCTTTTTCTTGTCGGTGGCTTCTTCTTCACCCCCGAGGACTAGCCATGCTCAACCATGTTCGCTTTCACAGTAGAGGTACTCCTCCCTTCTTCTTGTTGTCTTCCTCAATTCAGAGCCTAACAACGAGCTCTTCGATTATCATCTCCTTTCGTTTATGCTTTAAGTAGTTCTTGAAGTCTTTTCAACCATTAGGCAGCTTCTCAATCAAAGCAGTTACTTGGAATGATTCACTCAGGAACATTCCCTCTACAAGAATCTCGTACATAATCACTTGGAAATTTTGAACTTGGCTAATGACGGTTTTTTAGTCCACCATTTTGAAGTCTAGAAACCGGCCAAAGACAAATTTCTTTGCCCCATCATCTTTGGTCTTGTACTTCTTGTCCAAAGCATCCCACAGCTCCTTCGCCGACTTCTTGGCATAAAACACGTTGTGTAGTGTATCTGTCAAGCCATTCAGAACATAGTTCCAGCAAAGGAAGTCTGACTGCTTCCAAGTATCTAGAGCCATGAGCTTCTGCTTGTCTTACTCATTCTTTTCCACAACTGGTCTTTTCCACAACTGGCGGATCCTCACTCAAAAACTTCACAAGGCTAAGAGTAGTCAGGTAGAACAACATCTTCAGCATCTTCTACTGCCACCTCTTGAAATTCACTCCTATGAACTTTTCCGGGTGCTCATAATGGTTGAGCGGTCCTTCCAGAACAGCAGGAGTAGCAACAAGGTTGACCACAGAGGTCATAGCAACAGGGTTGACCACAGAGGTCACAGTAGGGGTTGGCAAGCCAGTTGTCTCGGGGTTTCAATCCCCATCAACATTAGTAGCATCAGTAGCAGCATCAGTGACAGTTGTCATTTTTGAAAAATATAGCAGAATTTTACTATTCTGTGTTTTCAGAAATTAAACTTAAACACTACAAAATCTCAAAGTTAGAAATTTAATTCAAAACTAGTCTCACCATTTACCTTAAAATCGAACATAGTCAGGAAAGTTTCTAGGAATACTGGAGGGTCTCACTTAAGACCTAGTTAATCTTAGACAAAATTTTCAAGAGCATATTGACTCTAGTCCATGGGAAATAAATTTATAATTAAGTTTTTCAGGAAATAAATTAGGTTAAAACAAATCAAGTTCCAAAACTTATAAGCAATTAAAAAATTGCTAACTAAATTACAAGCAATTAAAAAAATTGCTACAACACATTCAACCAAATAAAGTGCTTCTAAAAAATCACAAGCAAACAAATTTGCCAACATATTGGTAAATTAACCACAACTAAAACTCAAGCAAAAATTGCTTCAATTAAAAGAAATATAAACCAATCCAAATAGGATTCTATTGGTCCAAAAATTTCTTTCCACGCTTAGGTATTTCTGTTCAACAAAAAGTTAGTACTCCAAATTTTTTGATTTTACAGTCTCAAATACTATTCATTTGGTTTTGTATTTTCCCATTCCCTCTCACATAGATATTCCCGTAAAGACAATTAGCATAAAAAAACAAAAAAAATACAAAACAAATAATCTAAAGAAATTCTAAATACAATAAACTATTTTTAAAACTTCTAGCAAACTATTAATAACAAAATTAACTAATGAATTAAAATGCCAGACAAGTCACACAATAAACTTATAACTCCCACATAAAGCTAGACAAGTTACAAAAAACTTATAACTCTAAAAATTAAATTAAAATTTAATAGTCATGAGTTATTTGAAATTACTACACAATAAACATGTAAATAATCCTAGCAATTAACATGTAAATGATTCTAGAAATAAAGTCATGCAAATAATTCTAAAAACTAAAATTTAGAACATGAAAATTATCCTACAAATTTAAGATCTAATAAACATGTGAATTAAATTAAAATCTAGAAAATATGAACATGTATATTATACCAGAGACGCACAGCATGAATAAGATAATTATTTGAATTCTAATCATGAACTTTCAAGTGGGAAACAGTGGCCTTCTTATATCTATTAGAATTATGTGTAAACCAATTGAAACAAGATAATTATTTGAATTCTAATCATGAACTTTCATGGGAGAAAGTGGCCTTCTTATATCTATTAGAATTATATGTAAACCAATTGAAACAGTGGCCTACGGAATGATTACAATTCTAGGGAATAACAAAAACACAAGTTCATTTTTTTTTTTTAATTTTTATTTTACTACCCGAGTCATCAAAATACTAGTGTGTATGATCCTAGGGAAAAACATGAACTGTATGAAAAAAGAAAAAGGGTCGTGATACAGGTTCCTCAATAATGACACGTTTATGGGGAAATCAAAACACAGGTTCACAGAAGCAATAAACAGTGAACATTCTGGGAAAAATAAAGTTAATTGAAATTATATGTCCAATTTTATGGAAAATATATAATCTGTTTTCAGATTATTGTATAAATTGTGAAATTAAAAGAAATAATAAATTCATATTTAATAAATTAAATTACAGAATATGAAATCATGAGACAAAATTATACAACTCGATGAACAAAAATACTTAACAAAATAAAATAGTAAAATAAAGCAAATCTAAACTTATGTAATACTACAGTTTTCTTAAAACAGATCCGCCGCCTCACCATGGATGCTGGTGGTATATCAGCGTTTGTCTCCTAGGATATGACGGTATAGACTCGCTAAAACAGAAGCACCTTCTGTTTAGCTCCGGCGAACTAACAATGACAGCACTCTCTCACACAAAAAGAATATAGGAGCAGACTGACTATATATGAAAGTTTTATATCGGCGCCTGGGCGAACTGATAATGGCAACACTCTCTCACATAAGGAGAAGAATATAGAAGCACACTGACTGTGTATGAAAGCCAAAAATTCTATATCTAAGACCAAAGGAGAGGTCTCCTTTTATACACAATGGGGGAGAGAGGAGGAACTTTTCTGCATTTTAGAAAAGATTAGGTTGATGGGCCACCAATCCTAACCCAAGCGTCAAGCCCCAACAAGATCCATGAATCACGGACCCTGCGCAGTCGGGGTGAGCGGGCGGGGCAAATTTTGCATAACTAAATTAGACCATAGTTTTAACCCAAATCCATCATTGAAACATTCATAACTCCCTTCCTTTAGAAAATTTGGATGTCCCAAAGGATTCATGCCCTTACTAAAATCTTGAGATTTAAATACCTATCAAAACTTTTCTCTACAATCAATATAGGATTGGTAGTTATATACAATTTGCAATACCTCATTCATGAGGCCAACTTTATGAGATAATTTCTCATTCAATTCTTAATGATTTTTTGTCATTCTTTTTGTGATATAAAGATCTTGTTATAAAGAATGTAAACTCATTTGATCCCACCTCAACCGATAATTGAAACCTACATTAATTTCACATTAAAGTCACCATAAAATCATTTTTTTCAACACCATCAACCCTTCAAAGTTAGGCCCTTTGGAGGTGTTGCTCAGATTGTGTCTTATCATTGTCGAGGCAAAACTATTACCAGTTTTGAGGTGTTGCTCAGATTGAAGCTACCTCTAACTTTAATTAAAACTTGATGTGAAAATTTTAGATTTGCTTTTCAGAAAGCACAAACATGTGTAGGCCTCGTTTGGGAACCCTCATTTTTAGCCAAAAAGTCAAAAAGTTAGTAAATTAGCCAAAAAGCCAACAATCCATACCAAAAAGTCAAAGATTCTCTTTTCTCTCTACTTTTTGCACGTCTTTTCATAAAAAGCCAAAAAGTCATCCCAAACATACTAGTTTTTTTAGCTCATATTTAGCCAAATAGCCAAAAAGTTACTAAATTAGTCTGTTCCCAAACGAGGCCTAAGTTTTAATTTTTAACAAACTATATTGAATTAGAAGGGATAAAAAAACAAAAAGACTTGTGGCATGACAGAGCATCGAGTATCAGTTTATATGATCACAAGCATTAATTGTTAACATATGTTCACTAGTTTAGTTTCTTCTATGTGTAGAGCTTCAGTTCGTTGGTATAGTTATCAATTGTGGACTGTGTGAGTGATTTTCCGACCACACTACCAACTCAGTATTCAGCTGGAGAGCACTGGCAGAATAGATGACACCTGTCTGACCTGCAACAGAAAGAGAAGATTCCAGCGGTGGTTCGTTCACCCGGGGCACTCCGACGATCAAGTCAGTATATCTCTTAAAGATAATCAATAGTGCTAAACTCACTGGACAAAGCATAAAAGACATACCTTAGACCCATGAGGGTGCCTCTCTTTTATAGCCAACATAATCCTAGTCCCAATAGAAGCCTAACTCCAATGGACTTAGGATTACTGTTAATCTTGGACTCCCTAGGATTAGAATAAACTCTCTAAGAGTCTTATCTTTATGTAAACTGAAGTCTTCTCCCATTCTAGGACTCTTGTCCCTTATCCGTTTATCTCGGATTCCGATATTTTCGGAGATAACCTCGGCCTTGCCGAGATAACCTCGGCGTCTCGACCAGGATATGTGGCACCTCGGCTGACACGTCGGCGTCACCTTGGCCACGTGTTGGTACTCAGAAAATATATCCCCACAACTGCCCCCTAGGTTCTATTACCTTGGCATTCTGAGGTGATGGAACCTATATTATCTCTTTCATCTAGCACATTGGCTAAGCTTGCTTCATCATTTATTGCCGAAGTCAGAACTCGTCGGCTCAATATGACCCAGACCTATAGTCTGCTTTCATCAAGGCTTTAGAACCAACAACCAAATTCATTCAAGTTTCTCAACCGAAACTGTCCTTCTGGCCGAGGTATTGGTTTCATTAAATCAAGAACTTCAAGAGTTTTCTTCATGCGTATGAGCTGGCACGTACAATTTTTCAACCGTTTTTGCCACGCATCTTTCCTCTACTGAGCTGTGTCTAATACGCGTCATTAAATCACCTTGCATCTGTGTATTTTGATCAAAATCTCTTCACTCTCTCCGTCTTTTCACTTCTGCATCTTCTTTTTTGTTTAAAATTTCTCTTTCAAATCCTTATTGCTGCTTTTGCGAAGCTGTCTGCAACCAGTTTCACTCTTCTCTCTGGCAAGGCTTCTGCTGCACTTCCTTGGTTACGGCCACCGTCTGATCCCGGCGAACTTTACTTCGGCTTCATTACTTTACTCGTTCATGTCTTTTGATCATTTAACCTGTATCTTGAATTTCACCATGTACTGAACATGTACTGTCTTTGTACCTTGTACTTTTTTGTTACTCAAACAATTTATTCTTCAATGTTAGGCCGAAGTGCCTTCTTTCCTTATCTGAATGCATTTTTTAACTTCTTCTTTCAAGTGTTTTGAATGTTTACCCTCTTCTTAATGCCTTGTATGATTCCATGCTTAGAATACAATTTGTATGTCTTCAACATACACCTTAACTGTGCAATCTCCCCAGGTTAACATACCTCGGACAAAACTTCCGACCTTGCTTATCTCGGTCTCAGTTTAACACTTGAAAATATTGTAACAAATATTTTCACAAGTGTTGCTTTTACTTCTTAAGACTTCTGTCTTCCATTATCTTCCAAGTCTTGGTAACATAGTCACCTCGGTACGTGTATAGATGCTTCTTTCACTCATTACCTTGGATTTAACTTCAACTTGTAAATTTTCTCAAAATTTCAACAAGAGTTAAATCAATCTTCTTTCTCGGTTTAACTTCAACTTGTAAATTCTCTCAGAATTTCAACAAGTGTTAAATATGTTCTCGGTCTAACTTCAACTTGTAAACTTTTCTCAAGTTTCAACAAGTGTTAAACATGATCTCGGTCTAACTTCAACTTGTAAACTTTTCTCAAGTTTCAACAAGTGTTAAACATAATCTCGGTTTAACTTCAACTTGTAAACTTTTCTCAAGTTTCAACAAGTGTTAAATATAATCTCGGTTTAACTTCAACTTGTAAATTTTTCTCAAAATTTCAACAAGTGTTAAGTATAATCTCGGTTTAACTTCAACTTGTAAACTTTTCTCAAGTTTCAACAAGTGTTAAACATCATCTCAGTTTAACTTCAACTTGTAAACTTTTCTCAAGTTTCAACAAGCGTTAAACATCATCTCGGCTTGTGAAATTCCAACTCCCAAGTATCATTCTTCAGTCCTTTGCCCCCTAATGTGAACTTAAGTTCCACTTGGGTTCTCATTAGGCACATGGCTTTGACCTTGATATTGCTCTATGGGCAGGGGATCTGCCCCCTGCATGGCTTCCACATACTCCTTTGTGGAAAAAATTCTTTAACTTAGGCCAAGTTCTTCTCTTCTCAGACTTAATCATCTAAGCTGAGATCTTGTCTTCTGAGATCTGGGATTCCAGATCTGGAATCTGGGATCTGCTCATTTGGGCTAAGCTCTTGTCTTCTCGTGTCTAGTATTATCTCGGTTTTGCTTCGGCGAACCATTTCTCTTCTCTTGTTTGGACGCCTTTGTCCCCAGCGTGTCTTCCTCGGCTCTAGCATACTTTTCTATTCTGGCCATCAGCTCCTCCATGCTTTTCGGCAATATCTTTGCTAGTGATTTTCGAAACAGGCAGTCATCATTCAAGCTGTTTTTAAACAACATGACCGCCACCTCTTAGTTGCATCCTGGTATTCGGTTGAATACCTAATAATACCTTTTGGCATAGGCCCTACGGCTTTCAACCTCGCCGATCTTCAGGGCCATTAGGGCGTCAACCCTCAATGGTTGTAGTTTGTTTGTCACGAACCTGGCCACAAACATCTCGGTCAGGCCTTCCTAGGTTTTCACAATTCCTTTCGGCAACTTGTGAAACCAGTCCGATGCAATTTCCCCGAATGATGAGGGGAACACTTTGCAAAGCAACGGCTCGTTCCCAGTGTATAATGCCATCGCGTTCAGGTATAATCCAACGTGAAAATTGGGGTCTGACTTCCCATCGTATATCTGGAACCTCGGCATACTGAATCTCTTCGGGACCTCAACTTTGTCTAATTCTTCCGAGAACGGCGTTCTCGATTTGACCGGGGAGGTTACCTCGGCATCTTGTTGCTTCCTCTGTAGGTGATCTCCCAGATCCTCTTTGGTTCGTCTAAGGGTTCGGCTATCTCCGGATTTCAGCCTCTTTGGCACACTACTTCTAGTGTCATCGTGAGTCCTTTTGGACCTCCCTCCACTGGTCGTGTCGAAACAGAGTTCCTTCCCCTGAACATCCCGATGTTCTTTGGTGTAGGTTTCTTTTGTTCGACGTGCCTTCTGGGATTCTCCATGCCCGACCTCCCGCGAAGGCCGGTGAGAATGTCCCTTGGTCCGGCCATGCTAAGGGACTGCAGGAACCGTTTTCTGCCCCCCTTTCTGGGCACCTTTCTTGGCCGCTGGAATCGGCGTATCTTGTAGCGGGAACGGTGGCTGCATGTCGTCGTTCTGCATCATGAAATTGACGACCATTTGCAAGTCTGCCAATTTGTCTGCCATTCCCTTTATCTCGATCTATCCTTCCATACCTGGAGGTCGTCCTCGTTGTAGTATCCGCTTCGATCTGGTTTCTTTGGCACGTCGCCTTCCTGGCCGACGTCTTTCTTGCCTTGATTCTGGTTCTGAGTCTTCTCATTGCGACCATCTTCTCCTACATTTGGTCAACGTGTTTTCCACTCCCAGCAGGGATTTCATCCCCAACCTTATCCTTTTGTCCGTCGTTGGCCATCTATTCTTTTTTCTTTCCCACAGACGGCGCCAAATTGTGTGAGTGATTTTCCGATCACACTACTAACTCAGTATTCAGCTGGAGAGCACTGACAGAATAGATGACACCTGTCTGACCGACAACAGAAAGAGAAGATTCCGGTGGTGGTTCGTCCACCCGGGGGCACTCCGACGATCAAGTCAATATATCTCTCAAAGATAATCAATAGTGCTAAACTCACTGGACAAAGCATAAAAGGCATACCTTAGACCCATAAGGGTGCCTCTCTTTTGTGGCCAACATAATCCTAGTCCCAATAGAAGCCTAACTCCAATGAACTTAGGATTACTGCTAATCTCGGACTCCCAGTAGGATTAGGATAAACTCTCTAAGAGTCTTATCTTTATCCAAACTGAAGTCTTCTCCCATTCTAGGACTCTTGTCCCTTATCCGTTTATCTCAGATTCCGATATCTTCGGAGATAACCTCGGCCTTGCCGAGATAACCTCGGCGTCACGACCAGGATACGTGGCACCTCGGCTAACACGTCGGCGTCACCTTGGCCACGTGTTGGTACTCAGAAAATATATCCCCACATGGACATATATTATTCACAATAAATACTTTATATTAGTATTCCATTAGTTACAAAGACTTGAGCAGCAACTATTCTCTAACAAATCAATGTGTAGTGTGAACTAGTCACTAGATCTCACCCTGCAATTTCGGTTCTTCACTATTGCAGCTACCTCTAACTTCAATTAAAGTTTGATGTGAAAATTTTAGATTTGCAATGAGTCAAATAAGACTTAATTTCCAATGAAATTCATCCAAAAAGTATAGCATGGAATTTGATTATCAAACCATGGGTTAAACTTTCTTACTGTTTTAACGTCATCAAAATTTTCTTCATATTGCCCAGCAAATTCGCTGACGATGACAAGACTCCGAGCCTTGCGGTGCTGCTTCTTTGAACTCTTGGATTTAACCAACAGCCTCCAATCATGGCCTGAATCAATGAAGGAGCTGGTTAAGTAAAATGAACTGGCTGATCGCTGCGGCGGCAAATGCTTTCTACCAATTGAATTCCTCTGCAAAACCAATTCTCCACTAGTCTTGTGATTCAGAATAGATGTAGGCAAAGCATCCAAACACAAACATGGACTAGTATGAGAATCCACAACTGATGAACCCACTACAGATAAACCTCCCACCATCCCCAAAATCACAAAGAAAAGTCACCTAAGCACTAGAAGAATAAAACCCAGATCAAAGAAAGCCAAGAAGCAGGGCTTTTAAGCCAACAATTCAATGAAATAGGAGATACCCAGAAGAGAGAATGAAGAAAGAGTTGGTGGGTATCCAAGAAAATGGGAGATTGATTGAAAATTGAAGTCAAAGATTCATGAACTTGGACGAGAAGGGTATGTAGATGCAGACTGCTATGAAGAAGCAAAAGTCCTTTTGGAGGGCAAGAAGAGAAGTGTGTGAAAGCAATTGGGTGTTGGTGATTAGGTATACGTGTCAAAACACACCAGAAATTTTTTGAGGTGGAAAACTGTCGGACCACAAAACCCTTTACACTTCAATTTAAATCAAGCATAGATTCCTTATTCTAATAAGCTGTACCAAGTTTGGACGGTCCACAGTTCAAAATAAATAAATAAATAAAATTGGACGGTTCTCTATTCCAATTTGGTGGCTCTTTTTGCCACATGTGGGGGAAGATCTTTCTAGTGTGTTTCATGAACGTGTAAAATTGTCCAACTTCTGTATGTAGTTTAAACGTTTCTTTTTTGGGCAAGATTCCACGCTCACGCCAATGGCCGGCCATGTTTGGTGGAAGTTTTTTTTGTTTTAAGTTAAAAAGTTAACAATGAGAAAGTATAAATTAAAAGTATTTTTTTTTTAGTTTATTTAAATTATTTCTACTTAATAAATTATAAGTAAAAATTATATTAAATAGACTGTCATAGACTCTCATATTAAATAAAAATAAGTTATAATTAATTCTTTTAAACTGTAACAAATAGTTTCAACAAAAAAATGAAGGTGAATCTTACAGACTTTCCATTTGTTAAATCTCAAAATCTTAACTTTATAGGTAAGGTTGACATCACGTGGAAGTAATTTGTATTCATTTTAGCGATTTTTTTTTTTTTTTTGGGTACAAAGGATTTTAGTATGATATTTGGTACAAAGGACCGACTAATCCACAGATTAATTCCACCATCTACCTAATGGAAGGCCCCTTTTTTTTTTATTCCCAGAACAATTCCAAGGCAGCATCCTTAGGATCCACCCTTACAAGCTAAATTGGGAGAAGCTAGCCGATCCACCTAGACCTACAAACCAAACTGGGAAAAGCTAGCCGATCCACCTAAACCGTCGAACTTCCACTTGAGTAGTAGGGGATTCGAACCCTAGTCAGTAAAAAGAGGAGCAAACTCCCTTACCAACTAGAATGGCCCCTTGGTGGTGAAAAGGATATTCCTTACTTTTTTAATTGTTAAACCCCCTGAAGAAGACACACATATGTTGTAAAGGACAAACGATTTGTCTTTATTTTTTATGGACAATCTTACCCTTCAATATATATGGAATAGATTTGAATCAAATCATTGATTGCGTCTTCTACAACTCTCTCTCTCTCTCTTTACACACACACAGAGCTTTCTCTCCAACAAATATGCGCCATCTTTGTCGATTGTCTCTCATCACTTCTACAATCTCCATCATCGACTAGTGTTGCTCATCATCACCTTCATCCGTCACCATCTCAGATCTACCATAGTCTTGATCGTGTGTCATTCAAAAGAGAAAGTTATGAGTGACGATGTTTTCAGATATTGAGGAAGAGCTTTTGCTGTTTTATATTTTTATCATTTCTATGGAGGCATTTTGCTAGATATCTTCACATATTCGTCATCATCTTCTTGGAGGTTGGATTTCATAGAGATCTTTATAGATTTTATCTTCTACACATTGATAATATTCAAATTGACAGGCATAATCATCATTTAAGAATGAAAAAATTTAGATCTATTAGTTATGTTTGTAGAATCCGTATTGAGTTGTTCCGGTTCATGGAATTTAGGTTTTATTTTTAGTATCTTTTGGTATTTTACTATCATTCAGAGTAAAATTTTACTATATTTCCGCTATAAATAATTTTTTATTTTGTTGTGCTGGTAAATTTTCTAGTAGAGATTGGATGGCTTTCTTTGATAACTCTACCTTGCAAAGCTATAGGTTGTAGTGGTTAGTAACAATATAGTAGAATTTCAATTTAAATAACAAATTCAGATAGCAAATTTTTACTGTCCTAATTAACAAAGTAAAATTTTACTATGTCAACGTTATTTGAATAGTAAAATTTGTTTGTATTTTTTTAAAAGAATTTTATAATCAACTCTTAATTGATAAATCTTCATGAGAGGATTTCAAAAATTTTAATTTCATAGAAAATCAATATTTACATCAAAAGTTGTAATTTTAAAGTTTAAAAATAAAAAAGGCATATATGTCCATAAATTATAAAACTATGCGTGCAACCTTTTTTTGTCCTTAATGCAGTACAAATAAAACTCATGTCCTTTTTGCGTGAAAAGTTCATAAAACAAGGGGCCAAAAACCTCATTAAAGTCAAGACAATTGCCTGACTAAATTGGTTTCAAGAAATTATTTGCACTTCGGAGGTTTCAAACCTGATACCATGGTACAAAACCCTAAACTTTGACTACCAAGCCAATCACTCGAGGTTCCATTTCACTGATTTAAGAGCATTTCCAAGTCTACACCATTTTTCTTTTCATCTAATTTAATTCAAAATTTTAGTAAAAAAACTTGATTTGATATAAACTATTCCAACTCATTTATCAAATTTTCATCAAAATCTTTTGTTTTTTTATTCTATTTTTTTTAATCAAATTTGATTAAAAAAATATTAGTCATAGCATGAATAACATTGATTTTGTTTGATTTATGTTTTGATTTAATTGAAGAGTTATATTGTTTAAAATCTTATAATTAATTTAACATCATAATTCATCCTCATTTTGTCTTATTTATGTTTATTAGAGGCCAAAATTTTAGCTCAAACAAGCAAAAACCAACCAGCAAGCACAACAGCAGAAGCATTGTTTTGATTTTATTTTGATAGGTTATAATTGAAAACTTACTGTTTGATTAAATCATTATAATCTATTATTCTTTTAGTGTTTAACTATGTTTTTGAAGGCCAAATAGAAGCTTAAACAAGTGTTAAAGAGATCCCATAACAGCAGCAGCAATAGAAGCAGCCAAAACAAAGGAGGCTAAATTTACACTAGGTGGATGCCTGGAGAGATGACCGGTTACGCCAAAATCAGCCAAGTTCAATCCTGTTTCAGTTATGTTTGCTCCAGCTGTCAGACCAGTAGTATGCTCGTCCACTGCGGCAGTCATCCTTGACGACTGGGACATGATCAGACATCCGGACAGATGACCACCAAGAACAAAACTCCATCTGGGACATCCGAAAGGATGACCACCTACTAAATCAGTTCTGCAACGGTTATTTTTCAAAGTTCAACTTCGCAACAGCTAGTTGGTTCACACCCATCTTTCAACTGAAAAAACTCACATGGGCTAGAGATAAAGGCCGACATTGATGATATGTATATCATCACCCCATCTCCTCAATGGGAAGAAAAAGATGGGCTTGGCAGACAGAATAGAGCACTGAGCTCTGCTATATATATAGAGCTCTAATATGAAGAGCAAAGACAGAGAAGTGAACAACGAACCAAGATATTGTCCTATCATTCATCAATCACATATTTCATCTTCTCTGAGTTATTTGAAAACGTCTTCATCTGTGTTTCATTCATCTTTCTAGAAAACAAAAACTGAGCCTAAGCCTTAAGCTTATCTACCAGTGAGAGGTTATTAGAAAAATTAGAAAGACTTGAGCTAAGAAATTTCTTTGATTTTATCATTAGTCTCAAACTCATGCTTAAAGTAGTCTAAAGAGTTCCTTCAACCTTGATACATCACTCACCTTCAGAAAATACACACAAAGCTTGAGATTTAGGCTTATTCACCTTTGAGAGGTTTACAGAAAAATCTAAGAGCAACATTGTATATTTATCAGTGAGAGATATTTTTGTAGCTCTCTTTGAAAGCAAAAACACTCATTTCTAATCTTGGAAAAGGTTACTAGTAAGCCTGTAAAGCTAGAGAAAATCTGTGGATGATTGCTCCATGTGTATGAGGTTACTAGCACCTCTGTGAAGCTAGAAGATAATGGAAAATCTCGAGTGAAGCTTGAGGAGTAGATGTAGGCATAATTGAAGCCGAACCACTATAATCTTGTTTTCATTTTCTTCCCTTATCTCTTTACTTTCCATTCATTGTGTCAGAAACTGTAGACCGCCCGAACTCGCTCCGCGCGCGAGAGCGTGAATTGGGTTCTAGCTACTACAGTTCGGACTCCTGTCACGGTTCTGAATCTAATCTCACAAAGTGCAATGTGAGACTGATAAATCACCAAATAGTCCAAATCCGGCAATTGGTTTTGAAAAATCAATTTTGAATCAAAAGCGCCAAACATGGACTGTTTTGCCAGATTTCAGAGTCGCCACCTAAATATTTTGTTTTTGGGAAATTTAGGAAACCCTGACTCTTGCCAATGGCCACGTGTCTATCATCACCCAAGTTGCCTCGGCTCGGGAACTTGGGTACGAGAGGGGAAGATCCGGAAATAAGCACCCCCACTCGCCCAATCAAAGATTGGCCTCTACTAAACATGATATGTTGTTTTTGAAAACACATGTGTTCTTATTCTTATTATTAATCTAACTTACTATGTGATGTGCACAACACAACTAAATCACTCAATTTGGAACAAAACATCTCATGTTTGTTTTTTCGAAAATGGTTTGAATTTGCCACCCTCAAGTGGGCTTAGAAATGTGGATTTGCCACCCTCAAGGTGGGCTTAAAACATTATGATTTGCCACTCCAAGTGGGCTTAAAACTCACATTTTGATGAATTGTTCTAATTCAAGTAATGAAGCCTTCATCCACAGGCATTCATGCAGTTAATCACTTAAGCAAATAGCCTCAATGGCAAGCATGCTATCATGGCAACACTCACACTCATGCAAGTATGCTAAAGCGTAAAACTTATAGTGTACTCCGAGCCAAAACAAAAGCTAGTTAGAAATATGCATGATCCTAACTATGCTAAACTGCCTAATGCAACATATGCAAAGATGCAATTAAATAGACACGGCTATTCTAAAATGGCATATGAGTTACAATACTGGATAACATGTATTCAAATAGGTATTGAAATACAATGCAGTTTGAATGATGCGCAAAGCCCGGTGCATGCAAGACAAATGAATGATGCAATCATGCAAGCATAAGATATGCTAATCGAAATATGCCCTAAACTAACCATCAAAAGCTGATAAGTAAAAGGAAGAAAGAAATGGGGTTGAAAGACATGCACACACACACGCACCCTTATTACAACATTTGCCCTCCCGCAGGAGGGTCCGAATGAATACGCTAAGCTAATCTAAAGCTAAGCTAAGCAACTAATCTAATTAAACTAATTAGACTAATTATTACAAACCAATAAAGAAATAACTAAACTAAGCTACTTAATTATTACAACACTTAATTAATTAACAAATTAATTAAATTACAATTACAAAACCAAGCTAACTAATAAGTAAAGCTTTAAGCCAAGTTGCCTCAGCAAGTTAAAGAAGTTGAACATGCATGCACTCGGTTCCTGTCCCGAAAAGCTCTCCAGTTTGCTCTTTAGAGGCTTTGTTTGCAGGGTGTCTTCAAGGTTTTTTTGTTGTGCTGAACCTTACCAAATCAAGGCTGGGGAGTGCACCAGTGGCCTGCCGGCCATGAGGAGCTGTTGCCGGCCACCTGCCGGCTAAAGATGGCCCCCTGCCAGCCAACAATGAGAGGGTGCCGGCCATCAATGTGGCACTGCCGGCCACTGGTGTGCTGTGACACCAAACTACAACAGAGCACAAAACAGAGGAAATAGAGGGTCTCCCTAGGATATGTATGTACTATGCCACTCCTTATCATCTCAAAACATCAAGGGAGAGGCACCATCGGATCCAAGACCATCAATCAAGCATTTGGAATGCATGATGGCCAAAGATCCAATCTTGTACACATTCAATAAATGCAATGGAAACAAGACTTTAAGACCATGGCCTTATCATGAGTGATCAAAGGCAATGGAGACGAAGTGAATTGGCTCATTTTCATCACTTTGAGTATGAAATGGACCAATTCACCTTGTGTTCAATATAAAGTCCAATTGAACACAATGCAATGCAAACAACATGTTTATCTTGACATGTTTTACTTGATTGATTTTGTTTACACATTTTAACATTACCAACCATTCTTTAATTGGTTAAGTCCAAATGTGAAAGTCCTCTAATGGGAAAGATGGCCTCAGCCACAAGCCCCTTGAGCATGAAAGAAGCCTCATGTTTTTGGTTAGTAGAAACCCTCAAGAGAAGGCTAAAATCATTAGGCATGAGAGCCTCCATTCCATGCTCAAGCCAACAAGGGCCTTGAGATCACTTTCAAGGAAAATGAAAGATTGAAACCATGGAGTGCAATGACACACATTTCAGCACTGAAATAACATGCTAAGTAATTTAAAACCATGCAAACAACCCATGTAATGCATGTTAAAGGCTTAAGCATCAAAGCTAGTGAAGTGCTTTACATTAGAACCATGCAATACAATGCTCAAATGATACAAACCAGGCCTAGACAGGCCTCAAACATGCCAAAACAATGGCTAAAATGTGCTGAAATCTAGGCACAAAAAGCAAGAAGCACATGCTCATTTGGTAGCTCACAAACAAGGAATAAGACACAACTCTTAAACACATTGAAGGAGTGGAAAATGTGAGAGTGTGGCAATGACATATGCTCTGAAATCACATGCTCGATGATGTTATGACATGCAAACAACCCAAGCAAAGCATGTTAGAAGCCTTAAATCACAAAGCTAGTAAAGGCCAACTCTACTATAGCTATACAAAGCAAGCCTCAAAAGGCCAAGACCACTCAAAACAGTCCTAAAGCATGCTAAATCAGAGTCAAAAACATGCTGGAGTGGAACATACACATGCTAGATTAATAGGCTAATTCATTAAGCATGTTAGGCTAGTGAGCAAAATTACACTACAAGTGTAAAAACCAAGCAAGGGGTGACCCCACCAACAGAAATCAAAGTTAAAGAATGTCAAAATAACACCAAAAACATGTTTGAACTAAGCTACAAAAGAGTAAAAAGATGGGCTAACTCATTGGGCATGTTAAGCTAGTAACCAAGATTACACTACAAGTGTAAGATGCAAGCAATGAGTGGCCAAACCAGCCAAAAACAGAGTTTAAGCATGTCCAAAAAGTCACAAAAGCATGCTTGAAATGAGCTAACATAAGCCACAAAAAGATGCTACTTTATAGTGCTAACAAGGCCTGGCATAGAGAGACAAGGAGGGGAGGCCACCCCTTCCTATTTTGGACCTCAAAACAAGCTTTTTACCACTGAAATTCCTCTGAAATTTAGGCCTCGTTTGGGAACAGGCTAATTTAGTAACTTTTTGGCTATTTGGCTAAAAAGGTAGGTAAAAAAAACTTGTATGTTTGGGATGACTTTTTGGCTAATTACGAAAAGATGTGCAAAAAATAGAGAGAAAAGAGAATTTTTGACTTTTTGGTATGAGTTGTTAACTTTTTGGCTAATTTAGTAACTTTTTGACTAATTGGCTAAAAAAGTAAATCCGCAAATGGGGCCTTAGTAGTTTTAAGGCCAAAAGAGATGGACTCAAAAGCCTTTAAAAGAAGGCTCTAAAGGCTTTGCAAGCCAAAGAGCGAAGGGAGGTAACCACCCCCTAACCACACAAGGCTCAAACCAACACTTTTAGGACTGAAAAACAGAGGAAAAATAGAGATTTTTTTAGTTCAACACCACCCCAAAAATAGCTCCAAAGTAGTTGAAAACTAAGGCAAAACAATAGTGCACAAAAAGCTTAAAAGAGATAAGAGGTTACCTTTGAAGCATAGCGCAGCAAAACAGCCCAAATTTTGAGCTAAAACCACCTTTTGGAGCTCAAACAAAGTCCCAAGCTACCTAAGCCCAAAGGTGATCAACTTTGGTTAAGGGTCTCTTTGCAAAAGTATAGAGAATTCTAAGCTTAAGGCACAAAACAAGAAGAGGGAGAGGCTCCTAGAGAGAGAGGCAAAGATTTTGCTCTGAAAATTGTAAAGAGAGAGAGATTTTAGTGTGAGAAGCTCCCAAACTTGTTAACTTGTTCTAACCTCTCAAACCATAAAGAATGGCCTCTATATATAGCAAAACATGGCTTCAGGTCAAAAATATCAAGCCAAAGACAGCTGGAGCAATATGGAGACAGTTGGAGGTAAATATCTGCAAAAAAAAATGAATTTTTCCACTGTTGGCCTACAGAGGATCATAGATGACCAGCACTACACCATTTCTGGCCGGCAAGGACCATTAATGGCCGGCACTGCATCATCCATGGTCGGCACCCTTCACTAGTGGCCGACAGAGAAAATATGCTCTCCAGGTCCAATTTCAAATGGATACAACTCCTTCATCTGGACTCATTTTTAGGTCATTCTTATGTCCAAATTGAAGCCCCAGAAGTAAGCTTTCCAATGGTGATAGCCTCACTTAAAAATTCCAAGTGTGAAAAAAGTTATGCCTCTTTTAGGGAAGCCGCTCAGTTTCGATCCTACCCGGATTCATACCCAACTGCTCCTCAGCTTGGTTTCTTCTCTCCTCTCCTCTTTTCTTCAACACCAAATCCCTAAACAAGGTGTTTTGAAATATTTTTCAAATAGTTCATCTCTCTTTCATTCATTTCCACTTTGTCCTTTGCTCGGTTTACCGAAAAGCGGAACATTTAACAAAATGCGAGCGTCGGAACATCATAGGAACTTTTTCAAAAACTATTTTGAAAGAGAGGGTTTTAAGGCCTAAAAACCATTCAAAATAGTTTTGGTCCAAAATGAGATGTGAAGTTGGGATTTGACTCTCTCTTTACTAAAGAAATTGAACCTTTGCACTGCCCACACCTTTCATCACCAAGTAAACCATCAGTAGCGCCCAAGTCTTAAGGGCAGTCAAAAATGGGGTGTCTATAGTTTGCTATAATTCCTACTACTGCTATACTTATCTATTATGATTGTGTTGATCATTTGATATACTCATTGCATTAGTCGTACTTCACTATTATTTTGCTTCATCAATATTTTTTGTATTAGTTGGTAATTTTTATTGGGGAATTATTAGTTTTTATTTGTAAAAACCTAATTCACCCCCTCTTAGATTGCTTTTTGGGTAACAATTGGTATCAGAGCCTAGGGTTCTTGCTTAGATTTAACAATCTTAGAGTTTTGATCCATGGCAACCATATCTAGTGCTCTAATTTCTATATTCGATACTCCCCATTAAGCTGGTGTGAAGATATTCAACAATCATAACTTCCCAATAGATGACTGAAAAAAAACTCAACGGCTAATCCGAATAAATCTGGTAGTCCACTAAATAAAAGGCTAAAAAGTTCTTAATACATCAGCACCACAAGACCTTGGTCAGTATCAGAGGCCAGAGCTAAAAAGTTCTTACAAGGGGAAAAAAATAGGGACTGAACTGCCCTAGAAGAGTTGCCGAAGCATCTATAGCTAGAAAACACCTTGGTCGGCAGCCAACAAGACCTTGGTCTGTATCAGGTGCCAGAGCTAATGCAAGGAGATAGTTATGGTCGTGCCAAACCATTGTAGAAACTGGTCGGAACTAATATCGGGACAATTTAAGGTCATGCTGGACCATTGTAGGAATTGACCGGAATCAATATTGCGACAGTTTACGGGGTCATGCCGGACCGTTGTAGGAACTAATCGAAATTAATGTCGGGACATTTTAAGGGGTCATGTCGGACCGATATAGAGAACTAGATGTTGAACCAACAAGCGTGACACACACATAACTTATGACGTGGTGCTGAACAATGATGGCAACAGAAGACTGAGTGTGCCAAAGGGCAGCTTATTAGAAAGTACACTAAGGGGCGGCTTTGGTGGTGTGCTAAAGGAGGCGACTTTAGTTGTGCACCAGAGGGGGAGGCTTGGTGGTGTACCAATTAGGCGACTTGGGTTATGTGCCAGAAGGGGCAACTTGGGTTGTGCGCCAGATAGGGCGGCTTAGGTGGTTTACATGGTATATCACCATGCTCACCATGATATAGGTATAATAACCCCCTCAAACTCAAATAGGTTTGGGATAACAATAAACTAATGAATAGAGGAAGAGATCACCATGAAGTGATACTGAAAGAAAATATGGCAGCAGAATGGGTTGAGGTTCGGCAAGCGACCAAGGCAATGATGCCGCCCGCTGGTAAAGCAAAATTATTAGGTACTTAACCTAGCTTTGATACCAAAAAGAATGAAAAGAATTATTTGGCTTACATATGAATGAGATAGATGCCATGTATATATAATAGATTCATGATACAATTTAGGAAATGATATAAATAAGGAAACAATACTATCAGTGATTGATATAATTACAGATTATATACATAATACTAAAATAAAAAGATTCTATATACTCTAATTTTTATATTCAACATCATCAAGTATGTTCAATTTTTTTTTTCTTTTCCTTTCATACAAGTCATAAAAAACAACTCAGCTCATTAGTAAAAAATATAGAAATAATGGAGAAATCATACCTTATATTCACACAACCAAAGTCATAAACAAACAACACAACCCCTCAATTGGGGAAAATAATAATAAAAAAAAGGACAAAATCAAACCCCAAAACCCATACTTGCACATCCAAATGATAAACAAACAACCCAACCTCTCATTCATCCAAAACTTGGGAAAAGTATAAATTAAACCCCATACTTAGACAACCTACATGTAAAAAAATATAGTTATTATACTCCAATAATGTTGATTGATCTTTCTTTGGAATCAAAAAACCTTCTTATGAACCTAGACCTAGTTTTCCCTTAATTTTCATGTAAATTGACAAACCTTCATTTCTCATAAATCAAAAAAACAATATAATGATTCCTCTCATCTTGACTTATCTTATCCCATTTTCCTTCCATTTCTCTGCCTTTCCCTCATAATTTTGCTATGAAAATAAATCATCCTTTAATGTATATACACCTTATGTACTTAGCGCAATATAAATCATAAGCATCTTGTCATGCATCAAATGTGTGAAAATGTAGCGACTCGGGCCTTAGACCCAACTTGATTCCTCTAACTAGGTATGTGTTGAGTGAACTTGTATTGCTTTTGGACCTAACTGTTGGTTATTGTGTCATATTGTTTTCGAGCTCGCTTGCACTGTATTGAGTCTTGTTTATCATTTGAATCATTTTGTGATTGAGTATTAGACTTCATGATATGAACTCCAAGCTTAGAATAAAAATTAGAAGGGAAACATGCACTCTACACATGTGGATTGGTGTATTATTGGCTGAGGTTCTAGGCAGCTAGCCCATACATGTGGTGGAATGACCCGCACGTAAGGTGAGGGGTTTCTGCACGTGTAGTGATGAGCTTTGCACATGCAACGAAGAGGGTTAGCTGGTGAAATTTGCTCCATAGCGATCCACATGTGTAGTTAGGAGGCTCCGTATAAGTTAGGGCTAACAGCACATATGGCGAGCCCTGGTCTTTTCTTTTTTTTTTCCTTACATGGTAGAGACCTTTTTTTTTACCTCATTTTATTTCTTCTTCTTCTTCTTCTTCTTCTTCTTCTTCTTCTTCCTCTCTTTGTCTCTCTCTATATATATCTATCTATTTATCTTTTCTCATTCTCTCTCTTAAAGTTTACGAAACAAAAATTCAAGATCAGAGCCATTTAGAATTTGATTTTACTTTTGAGCCGAGAACAAATGTTGTAGAGTTTGAAAAGGGCTACATAACCATCATCTTTGATTTTCTATTCCTCAACCTTGAGAATCTAGATTTCCTCCTCTTCTTTATTTGAGGTAGGATTTTTTTTCACTTTGGTAAATATGGGCTTATATGATGTATATATGGTATTTTATTACACCACAAAATGTTGAATTACTTATATCTTAGAGTTTCGAATGATAGTAATGGTCAAGTGAGCTTCTTCTCCAATTTCATTATTTTAAGCACCTATTCTACTATGCATCTTGTTTAATTGAAAACCCCCAAATTATTATGAAAACCCTAATTTATGAATTAAGCATGATTAATCATTGAAAATTTGTGAAGTTGTAGAGTACTATGTTTTAATTCTCCTCTCCTTGAAATGTAGTGGTTGGTTAAACCATAGTGGTTTTGTGAAAATCACTTGATAAACTCTATAATTGTTGAGAAATTGAAAATGAGCTTACACCCTAGAAATTTTAAATTGTTGTTTTGAACATTGAGATTTGAAATTGGAAAGTGTCAGATATGAGATAATTATTTAGTAATCTCGGAGTATAGACACATGGTATTCTATAGTATTGTGATTGGTGGAGAAGGTGGGTAGGTGTGGTATTGTGTTGGGTGATTGGGGAACATAAGAGGGCAGAATAAATTATGATTGGTTAGGAGTATCAACATGTGGTACTCCGAGAATAGTTTATAATTTCCCTTCAGATACGAGAATGGTATTTTAAAATTTTGAAGAATTGTATCTTGAGAATGAAATGTGATTGAGAATTGGAAATCAAATGTTCGAATTGAGAATGTGAATGATTGAATTGTGCAATGATACCTCAAGTTTGTATTGCCTAAAAGCTTCTACAGCTTCGTCTTTACTTCTCAACAAGTAAACATAGCAATATCGAGTGCAATCATCAATAAAAGTAATAAAGTACTTCTTATCTCCTCTAGTTTGAACAAATTTTAAATCACAGATATCTGTGTGAATTAAACTTAGAGGTTCAGTACTTCTTTCAACTTTATTAAATGATGCCTTAGTGAGTTTTCCCTCAACACAAATCTCACATTTATGATTAGGATCAAATTCTAAGTTAGGTAAACATTTTAAAGCAACAAGTCTACGCAAAGAATTAAAATTAACATGTCCTAATCTATCATGCCATAAGAAAGAAGACTCAGCAATATAAACAGAAGATGTGTTCTTATTATTAAAAGCCAAATTAGGTACAACAGTTATTACATTGAGCTTAAAAAGCCTATCACTCATGTACCCTTACCCCACATACACCCCACTCTTGGAGAGTACAACTTTATCAGATTCAAAGACTAATTTAAACCCATTCTTAATCAACAATGACCCAAAAATTAAATTCTTGCGAATTTCTGGCACATGGAGTACATTGTTAAGAGTGAGTTCTTTTCTCGAGGTCATTTTCAGCATAATCTTTCCTTGTCCTTCTACAGTTAAAGTGGAGGAGTTTCCCATAAAAAGTTGTTCCCCACTTTTCACCACTATGTTGGCTTGTGCTATCTTTTGCTTGAATTCCCTCCGTCCTTGCAAACATGACAATTCTTAGCGCAATGCCCATCTTTGCCGCACACAAAACATTTGCCTTTGAACCTCTTGTTGAACCCGTTTTTGATCCCTTTGTTGATCTTACTAGTGGATCCTTATTTGGGACCATTGCCATCATGCTCCCGCTTGTTGTTGTTGAACTTTGACCCATATTCATGTTCTACAACATTTGCTTTAGCCAACATGACATGGTTTCTTGACTTCTTGTCGGAACCTTGGTTGTTCTCCTTAATTCGGAGCCGCACTATCAATTCTTCTAATTTCATCTCCTTGCGCTTATGCTTCAGATAATAATTGAATTCTTTCCAAGATGGTGGGAATTTTTCAATGATTACCGTTACTTAGAAAGATTCACTAAGAACCATCCCTTCCGCATGTATGTCATGGAGAATTAATTGGAGATCTTGAACTTGGCTAATAATCGTCTTGGAATCCATCATTTTAAAATCCAGAAAACGGCCGACAACAAATATTTTTGTATCGGCGTCCTCTGTCTTACACTTATGATCCAGAGATTCCCACAGTTCTTTAGCTGTGCTTTTCACACTATACACATTGTACAGTGTATTGTCCAACCCATTGAGAATATAGTTTCGACACAAAAAATCACCATGTTTCCATGTATCGACTATGGCAACCACTTGCCGATCAGTTTCTTTCTCGTTTAGTGCTGGTGCCTTTTCATGAGTGAAGCGAGCCAAATTCAATGTGGTAAGATAAAACATCATCTTTTGTTGCCATCTTTTCAAATCAGTAACATTGAATTTTTCTGGCTTCTTCCCATGATTTACCGGTACTGGCGGAGTCATCATTGGCACAACAGGTGAGGGAGTTTGAGTAATAACAGTCTCAGTACTGTTAATTTCAGTTTTCATAATTCTGACAAAATAAACGTAATACACCAATCACAAATTTATACAAAAAATGAATTTACACACAAAATAAACAGAATAATATTTTGTAACAAAATTCCAATAATAAACAGTATATCACTACTATGTTATCAAATAAATCATTAAACAGTATATTACTACTATTTAATTTCCCAAAACAAAATATTTGTCTGTTTATCGTAGAAATAAATAAAAATAAAAAATCTACTTTAAGATTGTTAGAACCCACAAAGGTGTATGTGTGTAAATTAAATGTATAAAATAGATAAACAACAAAATAAAATAATTTAGAAAATAATTATAATTAAATGCTTACAGAAAATAATGTCGAAGCTTGTGTTGAACACAATCTCTTTAAAGTAGATTTCGTTCTCGCTCCGGTGCTTCAAGTTTTACTGGCATCTACTTCCCTGGATGCAATGACTAACACTTAAATTTGCAGCACTACAAATTTAAGTTTGGCGAACCAAAACTTTGTTGTAAACTCTCTCTTTTTCTTCCTAAAAATAAATGTAGAAATAGATACAAGAGCACAGGAAGAACAGGAAAAGAAGGACGAAAATCTGAGGAAAAAAATTGAATCAAATGAATTGCTAGAAGCATGTTTTATATAGACAAAAAGGTGGTTGTTCCGAACAAGTGCCAGTAGATAGGCAACTATTCGGACAGATAGACAATCTATTTGGACAGATTCGGTTGGAATGCAACAGGTAGAAACCTGTTTGAACCTTTTGAACCAATTCGGATGGTATGGACCTGTAAGGGACTTGTTTGGGTGAAGAAAAATTCTGGACCAATTTATTTTGAATTTTGAAAACAAAATTAAAAATAAAAAAATAATCTACAAAAGTTTTTGACCTAAAAAAATAAGTATTGAACCGGACAAGCCCAACCCAATCTCGTATCACGCCCAAGCCCAGCCTGCCTGATCGGACGGTGGCGGGGCGTGCATGTGGTTTTAATTTTAGGTCTAATGGGTCTAGCCCACTTCACCCATAATCTCACCCTTCCACAAACTTGGGGACCCTTTGGGGCCTATCTCAAGTATCCAATGTTAAGGTTTATAAACCCAAACAATTCCTCAAGCCTTTCCAATGTAAGACAAGCACATTTCACAAATATGTAGTAAACCTACCAAAATACATTTCCACGAACCCAAAAATGTGCGTTGAATTTTCATTCATTCGGAAATGGTTTTGAGCAACCAAATACATGAATTTATTCACTACGCAGCATTAACACATGAACCCAATTAGAAACGCTAAAAATAACGCTTGGGTCCCACCTTAATTAATGCTCAAAGTTAGCAAAAAATAAGGCTATACAAAAGTCATTTTCCAACAAATCTCAAAGTATAAACACATGGTATTCCATAGTATTGTGATTGGTGGAGAAGGTGGGTAGGTGGGGTATTGTATTGGGTGATTGAGAAACATGAGAGGGCAGAATAAATTATGATTGGTTAGGTGTATCGACATGTGGTATTCCGGGAATAGTTTATAATTTCTCATCGGATACGAGAATGGTATTTTAAAAATTTGAAGAATTGTATCTTGAGAATGAAATGTGATTGAGAATTGAAAATCAAATGTTGGAATTGTGAATGTGAATGATTGAATTGTGTAATGATAATGGTGAATCCAGGGGTAGTATATAGTTGAAAATTTGATTAAATTAGGTTGAAACTTCATGGTGAAAGACCAAAAGTCACGCGGTATAGATATTGATTTCCTTTCAACTAACAACTGATAATGTGGGAGTGATTCTCAACAAGTAGATACACGACTTAGGGATACATTTGAAATTATCAATGAATTATATTATATCAAGAAACAAAAATGTTGTATTCATTAAATTTTACGAGATTGAAGTTATAACTTTGAATTGAAATCAGACTTGAGAATAATTGTATGTATATTGTATCACATCATGAATATGTGTGTTGTTGGATTCATATTACCAGAGTAAAAATATTATCTATTAGATGTTATATTCATCCCTTGTTGTTTAAACTTTTGAGGTGATGATGTACCATGACCTCGAGGAGCTGTGGATTGGTAGAAGAGTTGTGGTTCTTTTGTTTAGGATAGGCTTCCCTACATATTTCATCTTTCCATACTCTTCTTATAGGCTCAATTCTAAACCTGCACCGATGATTCAAATCATTTACTTTGTAGACATCGTAATAAAGGTTATTCATACAAAAAATTAACTTCATTAGACAACTATAAACATATGAATAAATAGCATTTTATTTTAAAAAATGAATGGTTTAAGTTTACAATCACATTTGTCATTCATTTAATAAAACAAAATGTGATTTTTTTTCTTATCTTTATAAATGTTTGATGAAACTCGTGTTTTATATAGATGGTCTTTATTGTGAAACCTACGAGATAAACGGTTCGGATCATTGATGTGAGTTTAGAATTGAGCCCAATAACAGAAATATGAAAAAATATAGAGAAATAAGTTATGGATGAGAGATTATCCCCTTTTGTTGTGCCCAGAGGTTTTTTGTATGGCTTTTAGCCTTATTTACAAGGGATGAACCCTTTTTCTTGATGTACCCCATGGGCATCTCAATTGTAATAGACATGAAATTATTTTTTGAAAAAAATTAAAAAAAAAAAGCTTTAGGGTTCGATCTTTATAACAAAATAAATATTGAGTTTTTAATTTTATTAATTTAAATTCTAATTTTTTTTATTTATTTTCAAATTTAAATCATTCATCTATTTTTATTAAGTAAAACTGACAGAAAAATAATATTTTAGTTATTAAACATAATATAGATGCACATAAAATATCTAAAATATTAATTTTTATTGAGTTTAATGATTAAAATATCACTTCCTGTCATTTTTATTTAACAAAAACTGACAAATAGTTCACAATGAAAACAAATCAAAAAATTAAAATTTATTTATTTATTTTTGTGTGTATTTTTTTTTTTTTTTTTTTTTTTTTTTTTTTTTGAACAACAAGAAAGGATGTTCTGAGGTGTCATCACTACATCCGTAGGCCCAGGCCCCGGGGTAGCCGGCAAATGTGGCCGGACTATTGTTTCAAATCTTGTTGTTTTGTCATTTTCTTTCTTTAATTGCTTATCATTGTTAAATTATTGTCTTTAACCTCATAATATGGATCTCCAAAATTTGATGTGTGGAAAAATTTAATTTCGTAATTTAATAAAAAAAATTACTAGCATTTCAAAATATGAAGCTTTTAATTACGTCATAGATTTAACTCTTCGCACTTATTTTTTCACTCCACTAACTATAAATTTTTAAAATTTTTATCTCTTTACAACTCTTAGAATTCCTAATATACCTCCATCCTTAATCTTAAATCTTTTTAAAATCTATCCTCTTCCACTCTCTCTTCCATTTTGTCTCACTTTCACCTCCCTAGATGAGAATGACAACTTGCTAGAAAAAGAAATTGAGCCTTTGGGAGTCAAGATGGGAAAAGGAGAAGGTAGTAGCAAGGAAGAGAACTATTTTTTAGAGTTTTTTTATTTTTATTTTTTTTATGGGTTTACGGTTTTGATTAATCTAATTAGAATATAACAAACTTAATTTGTTTAGCAGATAAGGATCAAGCAAATCAAGTTTGGTCAATCATTGCTTGCCAAATGGTCAAAAATTGGTCAAACTAGTCCAATTCGGCTTTAGTTGTCCGAACAATCTTAAAATTCGATGAACAATGGTCTACTAATCTTATTTCATTGAGCAAATTAGTATAAAATAATGCAAAATTATTTGATGGTTCTCTAAGGACACAATCACATGACGTCTTAAATTGAATGTGATTCAAAAAAAGGATGAGATCCACTTATTACCGTTAGTAACAAAAAATAAAAAAATAAGAGACATAACAATTGGTGATTGATTGGGATATATAGTAACACCTAACAAATTTTCCTTCACAACAGGGCCACATGGGAGGGACAGGAAATTCTCATTTTAGTATTAAGGAGAATTTTTTGCAATGTCCATAACATCGAGTAGGTAGGATTTTGGAGAACTTATTAGGAATTTTTTTTTTTTCAATACATATATCTTTATAATATATTTTTATATTTTAAGAGCCACATGGGAGGGACAGGAAATTCTCATTTTAGTATTAAGGAGAATTTTTTGCAATGTCCATAACATCGAGTAGGTAGGATTTTGGAGAACTTATTAGGAATTTTTTTTTTTCAATACATATATCTTTATAATATATTTTTATATTTTAAGAAATTTTAGTATTTAGATATTAGATCTATCAAATTTTAATTCTCATATTTAAAATATTTTATGGATAATTTCACCATTATAAATATTTTTTTAAATCCTTAACGTGTGGATGTTCACATCAGGAAATATTGAACATTTATACTACACCCTATTATTATTAAAGATATTTTGATAACTATATCATTCATTAAACTTATTAAAATATATAAAAATAATTTAAATAAAATAAAATAAAATAAAATATAAATATATAAAAAGAAATTTATGAATAAATGTTCTTACAATTTTTTATTTCAATTTTTTTTTTGTCTTCTTAAAATTCAAGGTGGACCATCCATCCGTCCATCCATCAATGCATCAAAGGCGTCGGGCAAACCCTAAAACGTGGCTTCCATGCATGGATTGGTCCGGAGCAGCACACGTTGGGCCTAAGATTACATATTGGTTCTTAATTCCCTACCCTACTGCTACTACTACTACTTGATTGAGGTTGAGTTGAGAGACACAAACAAGCAGAAGAGAAAAGAGAGGAAAGCTCAATTGGCACTGGGTAGTAGAGATAATGTTCTACAGAGGGTATGTTCATGTCTCAGATTTACATATATTTGTATGTACTTATGTATATTTGCGTTTCTCTATGTATGTGTATGCATATTTTCTAAGATTTATTGTTATATTATAGATACCCAGAAGCCAAAATTGTAATTCTCTGTTAAATTTAATTGCTTTTATTTCTTAGGGGTTTGTGTTGGTCTGATACAAACCTTTATAAGCAATGAGAAACTCAAGTGTTTAGCATAAATCTTTGCATGGGTTGTGTGGTTTGTGATTGGCTTCTGTTGCGTTAATGGTTTTTGAGCGGTTAGCATTGGATGAGTCTTATACGGGTTTGACATGGTGAAACATTGAGGTGTTTTAGGCTGAACTGTGAATTATGAATTTGTTAGATATACCCAGAAGCCTTTCTTTGATTTCTTTTTGTTATTCTTTCCTTGTTTGATGTAGTTTTGATTTGAAGATGTATTAGGAAGAGGGTAAATAATTGGTTTTACATATTCCTTACCTGGCTAATTCAAGCAGATTATGTTGCTTTAATTGGATTGGAGTGGTTGAGCTTATGGCTTTGATGTTTGCTTGAAAGTGAATCATTCAATCTCTTACAAGAACTATTGTCTGAGTTTTATGAGGATAGACATAACCCATAATTTTCTCTCTCTCTCTGGTTGTTTTGTTCTGTTTTCTCTGATGAAGCATCTTGTTTAGATTTAAAAGTGCACTAGATAGATTAAAATGAAATATTTTACCGTGACTCTGACTCTAGCTCTGATGTAGGTTTCAAAATAAGAGTCATTCATACTTTCGTACAGGGTCTATAACTTATGAATTAAGTGTGTATGTATATATATTGATAAGAACAAATTAAGTTGAGATATTAAGAACCCATATTTTATTTCACTTACAAAGTTTTATTCTTGATTCTATGTTCAGGAAAAGGATTTGAAATTAAAACTTTAGAGTTGTAACAGAGTAGAGTAATGTAGATTTTTGGAGATAGTTCTGACAAGTGATTGTTATTTGTGTTTCTTTTGTGGATTTATGGGTATGATGTAGATATGGAGATGTTGGCAATGGGTATGAAATGGGTCCAAAGCGGCAGCGGGTGATTGATCAGGGTTCTTCATATGGGACTTCTCCTGGTTCTGGTTTTATGTATAATCCTTCTCCTTATTTCTATATTGGCCAGCCACCTCCTTTCCCTGTTGTCCGACTTCAAGGCCTTCCATTTGACTGCTCAGAAGCTGATATTGAAGAGTTCTTCCATGGTCTTGACATAGTTGATGTTCTTTTTGTCCACAATAATGGGAGCTTCACAGGGCAAGCTTACTGTGTTTTGGCATATCCTCTTCAAGTCAATTTTGCTCTTCAGAGGAATAGGCAGAACATTGGCAGGAGGTATGTCGAGGTTTTCAGAAGCAAAAGGAAGGAATACTATAAGGCCATAGCAAATGAAGTTTCAGAGTCACGTGGTGGTTCACCTCACCAAAGTGTCTCCAGAGCAAAATCATTTGATAATGGAAAGGATTCAGCTGAACACACAGGGGTATTGCGATTGAGGGGATTGCCATTCTCAGCTGGCAAGGATGATATTATGGATTTCTTTAAGGATTTTGTACTTTCAGTAGACTCAATTCATATTACGGTTAATTCGGAAGGAAGGTCAACCGGGGAAGCTTTTGTGGGATTTGCAAATGCAGAAGATTCAAAAGCTGCAATGGCAAAGGATAGAAAGACACTTGGAAATCGCTATGTAGAGCTTTTCCCTTCATCGCATGAGGAGTTGGATGCAGCAATTTCGAGGGGCCGGTGACTATTTTTTAAATTTTCTTTATATAATTTTATTATTTTGATATTATATATTAGTTATTAATATTATATTTAGCACTAGTATGATATTTGGATTTTGCTTTAGTAGTTTTAGTTTGACTTGGAAGTAGTAAACTTTTGATTTCTTGTTTACACGTCAAGATGTCTTTTGTTTAAGAAAAATTACTGTGCAGCTATGCCTTATATCTGAGACTGTATTCAAATTTTGGTTTCTTTGTATCCAAATATTTAGCATCACAATCATCCCTGTTTCCATCACATTGTCCATAACTTTGCCAGCACCTGTCCTTGTCACTGTTTTTAACATCCTGTCGCTGTCACTACTAGGAGTCTTGTACCATATTCACCACATCCATACCCATTCTATTACATCATGATTCCATTCCAACATGATCACTTTGTCACTGTAGCCACAAGCATTGATATCACTGACTGCTGTGAACAACTCACTGACTCTTCTTGTACTCAATCACCACAACTAATGACGAAGAAGCTGGAGTTGAAAACTTGGTTTATTTTTCATTTAAAATTGGTATTTCAATAACTCTTGTAATTAACAAAAGAAACATTTTTTATTACGTAGACCTTACTGTAAAGACATGAATAGGCTCCAAAGACTCCCTCTGATTATGCCTCGTTTGATTTTAATAAATTCCTTTAGATATTTTAGGGTTAATTACACTAAAATCCTCTTAATTATTAGTGAATATCACTTTGCCGCCCCTCATCCATGGTTATTAAAATCGCAATCCAGATCATATGACCCTATGATCTTACATTGCTAAAACGATCCAGATCGTTGTAGGATTCATGTTATAACAGGATCGCAAGTAGGATCGTGTAAGATCATATGGGATTGTGCAAGATCGTAGGTAGGATCGTAAGTAGGACCGTAGATTTTATGATTTTTCACCTTATTTTTAAAAGGTATTATTCTAATTTGTATTTTTATTTTTTTGTTTTTTAATAGAAAATAAGATCTTACGATTCTCGATCTGATCCTATGATCCGATCCACGAGACCCTCTCACCGATCCTACCTAGGATCCCGATTTTAACAACCTTGCCCTCATCTATGAATCCGTACATATTGACTCCCCCAACTATGAGAATTGTACAAATACACTCTTTTTGGAGGTGGTCTGAAGAGATGGTCTGCAAGGGGGTGAAAGTGATACTTTTTTATAGTTGAGGGCGTCAAAATGACGGGTTCATAGATGAGGGGTGTAAAATGATATTTGTTAATAGTTGAGGGGGTCTTGGTATGAATAACTCGATATATTATTGCATAAATTTAGCTTAAGTTTCCTAATTAATTGGTGTTTACTATTTTTATTAATGATAATTTCAACTTTGTCAATTGTGACGGTGGAATTCACGACTTCAATTAGTTATTTGGGCTCCTCTATTGCATCATAAATTTTGGAAATTTCAATTATTTTAATTCTTATGTTTTCTTCTTATCCATCTGAAAGTGGGAGGGAATTACTGTCAAGGTCCTTTCAATGCTATTTTTCTGTGAATGCAAGTTGCCACTGACAAACTTTGAGAATACTTTAATTGTTATTTCTTGGATAAGCCAATCACAAAGTGGCCATTTAGCTAATTCTTCTTAATATAGTTTTGAATGTCATAGGGTTGACCATGACTTGATGCATTTGTGCTTTGTGTGTCATATACACGTGAACCTATGACTATGTTGGAGCCAAGGTTGTCAAAATTGGAATCTTACATTGGATCGTTCGAGGGGTTACAGGATTGGATCATAGAAATAGATTGATTGTAAGATCATACCGAAAAAGAAAAATTGCAAAGTAATTTAATTTGAATAAACATTTCTTAGAAAATATGTACACAAAATAAGCCTAAATTATATTAAAAAAGAACTGAAAATTTTGTGAAAAAATATAAGAGCCACTCTAGTGGTGTAGTATTTAGGTGTAGCAGTGTCAAAGTAGAGCACAATACAACATAAAACACTCACTCTAGCAATGTAGTATATTTTGTGCTAAAATAGCATAGTATTATTTCTTGTGCCAAATTCGGCTTAAGGATAGTACAGTGTTATTTTTATGCTACACTTTTGACCAGTTGATATATTTTTTTTTTTATAAAATTTTATCTATACCATTAGAATGAGAGTTTAATTTATGTATTATGCCATTATTAATCTAATCACAAAGAAATTGAAATCTTCACCTATCTATTGAAATCCTCACCTATCCTCACTAATTTATTAATAACAATTGAAATTCTCACAAAAATTATTTTTCACATTAATAGCAATATCCCAATGAGTCATGATGACTCTACCTCCAATCCTTTGACATTTCTATTTCTCTAGACTCCATTCAAGATCCAATTGAAGCCATTGTTGGTTCTCCAAAAACTAAAAGGTCTAATGGAAGGAAGGCCGAAAAAGAATTGCATAGAAAGAGCAAGGTAACAGAAGATTAGCGCTTTTGTTTTTGTCATTTGACAGAAAACTTTAATGAGCAAATATGAGATACTCAAGAGAGGAATTCTAGATTAGAAAAAAGAAAAATGTGATAATATAATTATGGCTATGGACTTAAAAATATGATAACTTTGACTTAAATTAATAGTTAATGAGTGATGGTTGATCGGTAGGTAGTAAATAAAGACAAATAACACAAAAAGTACTACATTGCTGGAACACTTGTGCTATTTTAGCACAATAAATACTGCACACTTGTGAAGCGGCTTGTAGCAAATTTGTATAAAGTGCACTTTTACTGTGCTAAAAATAGTACAAAGAAATACTACACCAATGGAGATGCTCTAATGCTCCTTGTAAAATATAAATATAATATTATACAATAGAAAAACTCAATAGTGAAAGTTAACAAAGTTGGATTTGAAAATAGATTGAAAACTCTAAAGAGAATAAATAAATAAAAGAAAAAGTTAACTTTACATGTGTCATAAAATTAAATATATAGTTGCGTTCTGCAATGGTAATAAATAAAATAAAGAACAACTTTGGAGACTTCAAAATAAAATAAAAGAGCTATATAATGCCGGAAGTTAAACGAAGAACGTGGAAAAACCATGAAAATAAACAAAAAAAAGGGTTGAAAGCTAAGAAGCACGGACACTTCTAAGAAGGTGATGTATCCGTGTCGTGTCCGTGTCGGACACTGACTCTCTTTGGACATTTCTTCGACACGTGTTCAACACTCTTCAAAATGTGTCCTATTTTTTAATATTTTTTAAACACCTGGACACTCTTTGGACACTTCGAGAACACACGTGTGTATCTCTTAAAAACACATGTCTATTGATTAGACACATGTGAAACTAATTATAAGTTTAAACAAAACAACTTTAGATACATATGAATTTATAGGAATTAGTGTCATATTGCATTTTTTATTATCTTTGAATGATATATTCATCTATATATAACATATAATAAATATACAAAATTATATATTTCAAGCGTGTCGTGTCCTGCATTTTTTGAAAATTAACGTGTTGGCGTGTCTGTGTCGTGTCTATGTCGTATCTGTGTCGTGTCGTGTCGTGTCGTGTGTCTGTGCCCATGCTTCTTAGGTTGAAAGTCGTATCATGTTTCAGTATACAATTACTATAAAAAAAAAGATGAGAGAAAAGCATAAATAGAGTAAAAGAAAAGGATTCTCCAAGAAACCAAAACAAAGAGAATCAAACGAATAAATAGATCGTAGGCCATTTTACTATATGTAGAAAAAGGGGAAAAAAAATAGTCAGATAATCTACTATGCAATATGAGAGAGAGGGGGTGGGAGGAGATACAACAAAGTAGAATGAGTTTGTTTCTTTCAACGAGCTAGTTCTCCTAAATTACTGCAATATGAATTTCTATTACCCTGGTTTATTTTTGTGAGTCTATTTTAATTTAATATTACTCATTTTTAGTCATTTGGACCACAAAAAATTGGTATTTTAGGAAACAAACACAAAATTTACAATAAGAAAAGTATGAAAACTAGGAGGACTTTGTACTATCTTAGCCCATACAATACAAAACATTGCTTAAAAATTGGATTAGATCTAGATCGGGATTCGATGATCCTATAAGATCTAACTATCATAATGAAAAGATCCTACATACGAGGGATTTTTTACGCAATCCAAATTGATTTTGTGCAAATGGATCATAAGATCTTGATTGGGATTATGATAACCTTGGTTAGAGCTACACTTACTAATATATTCAAAGTTTCCCAGGGATTGAATGGTGGTTGTTTAAGAGATGTTTGATGATCTCTTGCTCTCTAACATATTTGGCTGGTAGTTTGAATATTATTGGCAATGATATATTATGTGGTTTTTTTTAAACAATCCAAATAATTTTTGGTGAGAAGCATGGCTTTTATAATTGATTTATTTCATGCAAATTAGGAATGACAATCTGATATAATTTTGGCATTGTTAAAAGTGGAGGATCTAAGTTTGCCCTTGAGGAATTGGTTGTTAGTTGACAAGGACTTGTTTCTTATATCTATAATTAATTTACATTTTCCTACTCTTACTCTGTTACGCATGAAATGAAATGTGTTATTTTTTCTCCTTTAGGAGTTTATAAATCTGAAAAGGGTATAATATATTCATTTGTCAGATCCAACATTTCTTGTAAACGAAAATCTTCTGATGAGGGGAAGGATTTAGCTGAACAGCTGGCAAGGGTGACGTTTTAGATTTCTTCCAAGATTTTGTGTTGTCGGAAGATGCGATTCACTTGACATTTAATTGGGATGGGAAGCTAACTGGTGAAGCATTTGTGGAGTTTGCTAGCATGGAGGATTCAAAAGAAGCAATGGCTAAGGATAGGATGACTCTTGGGAGTCGTTATATAGAGCTGTTTCCGTCATCATTCGGGAGTTGATTGAAGCACTTTCAAGGGGACGGTGACTTTATTCATCCAAAAAAAAAAAAAAATTACTGACTTTACATTTTTCGCCTTTTAAGTTGCTATTTTATACTAATGATATTTTACTTGAGGTATAAAGATATTTTTTGGTGTGTTTAATTATTTGCCAAAACTTTGGAAGAAACTTATATTGCAAATTACTGCTTTAGAGTTGTCAATCTTGGTCAAATCAGATTATGACAGCCAACTTGTCACTTATGATGCTTGTATGTTGCTCGAGTTAGTATTGAAAAGCAATAATGGCTGCATTATCAGAGGATGATTTAGTCAGGATTGAACCTAAGGTTCCTTGGGAAATAGACTTTATATAAGCTTTTGCCTCTTCTAAAGGGTTTTTTGCTCAATTTTTTTTTTTTTTGAATTTTTTGATTAATTTTTTGAGATATCAAGTAATCAAAACACTTTGTATGTTTCATTTGCAATGCTGCTGGACTTTTTAAGCAATGTTGATTAACATCCACTGGAGTCTGCATATTATATATCTAGCATTGATGGTAAAAGTTCAGTTGTGTGTTTATGCATTGAAATATTGTTACAACTACCTTGATGCTTTGTTGTTGTGGGGTATCTTCAGCACCTATGACCTTCAATGATGCACCCTGTTAACAAATCAAAATCTTACAGGTATTATTCTTGGTGTTTTTGGTCCCCGCTTCTTTAACTAAACGGACCGGTCACAAACAATTTTTTTCTTTTTTACTGCTGAAGATTCCCTTGAAAGAAATGTTTTAGAAGGCTTTTATTTCTGTGATCCAAGACTTCATACTTGTCCTTGCGAGTCCAACATTTTGTCTAGGTCCAACAAATGTTGAAACAAAGCATGCTAACAAGAAAAAGAGGCAAACTTAAAATTGTATAAGGAGAGTGCCCTTTGGACATTGTGTTATCAAATTTGAGGTTAGTTTGGTTCATGTATCTGTTAATTTCAGGTTAATATGCACAGGTACATTTATTTATGTTTTATTAGATTTTAGTGGCCAAGGAAAGTTTGCACAGGTACATTTATTAGATTTGGATGGATTGTAATGTGATGCTGGTGTTGTACTATGGGTCAAGTTTGTGTTTTTGAACTTTTTATACTGTTTTTATAAGGACTACAGAATATTCAAATTCATCAGAACTTATTTTATCTTGATGGAGGATGGATTGTAGTGTAGTCTATGGGTTGTATTATGGGTATTTTTATAGAATTTATATTAGGACTAGAATATTCAAAATTATCAATGTATTTCCTATTTAGAATTTTTCGATCTTGGAAATAGGAGCCAACAATATATAAATATTTGTGTAATCTTTCTATGCAATGGATTTTAATTATGAGAATTTGAGATTTCATTTGGGTGGTTTTGCTTAAAACTTACTAAACAATCATGTTTTTTTTTCTGTCATTACTCAAGTTCATCTTTCCTCTCACAATAGTGACATTGGCTAAAACGTTTTCACTTTTTGTACTTTCATTAGTTTGGTTTTAGAGCTGAGGAATTATACACTCTTTTCTTACTAGTTATTCAATTTAAATGTTTACTTTTGCAATGGTAGCTAACTTGGTAATGAATGGCAATGCGTTTATTGACTTTTATGTCAGGTTTGGCTTGTGTTGATTGACTTTTAGTTTGGGAAGAGGGGCTGACTTGGGTTTGGGAGTATTTTAGTCCCAAGAAAATAAAATAGACTTTTTAGTCTAATAAGACAAAATTACATCTAACTCATAATCATTACATTTTTTCTCTCACAAAAAGTCAAAAAGTTTTTTTTAAACGAGGCTTTTTAACCTCAGGTTAAAATAATTAAAAAGTCATAAAGTTAACCCACTTTCCAAACGAATCCTGAATATTGTCACAATTATTTCTTATATTTTTCATTATCATTCCTGTTCCTTTTAGGGGTTTTTCCCAAAATAAGCTAAAATACCAACCTATTTCCCAAACTAGGCCTAGTTTGGACGAATTTTCCAAAGTAAGCTGAAATGCTATTACAAATCACGCTTTCATCGTTTTTGTGGCCCTGCCGTGAAAAATGAAATCGTGGTTAGAAACCACGCTTTTAAATAAAATTGTTTTGCAACCAAAATATAAGACAAGTAGGGAGGTAGCTCAAATGGTATGGGGTTTAATCCCTCACATCTCCAAACTCTTGTTTTTTTCAAATTCAATTCAATTTTATTTTTTTTTCCTTCCACTTACTCTATACTTTATATATTTATTATGTTAAAAATATATTATAAATATTTTAATTTTTCTGTTATGTGTTTGGTTACGATTTGAGTGTAGAATTTTGAAAGTAGTGTGAAATTTCGAGTTATGTAGTTTTAATTTTGGGTCCAATAGGTCTAGCCCACTCCACTCATAACCTCACAATTCCACAAACTTGGGTACCCTTTGGGGCCTATCCCAAGTATCCCCAGCTAAGGTATATAAACCCATTCAAAATCTCATGCCTTTCCAATGTGGGACAAGCACATTACACAAATGTGTAGGAAACCCACCAAAAAACTAGTTTCACGAACCCGAAAACGTGCGTTGAATTCTCATTCATCCAGAAATGGTTTTGAGCAACTAAATACATGAATTTATTAACTACGCGGCATTAAACATGAACCCACTTAGAAACGTTAAAAATAACGCTTGGGTCCTACCTTAATTAATGCTCAAAGTTAGCAAAAAATAAGGTTATACAAAAGCCATTTTCCAACAGGTTAAACCATAGTGGTTTTGTGAAAATCACTTGATAAACTCTATAATTGTTGAGAAATTGCAAATGAGCTTACATCCTAGAAAATTTAAATTGTTGTTTTGAACATTAAGATTTGAAATTGGAAAGTGTCGGATACGGGATAATTATTCAGTAATCTTGTTAGAACCCACAAAGGTGTATGTGTGTAAATTAAATGTATAAAATAAATAAACAATAAAATAAAATAATTCAGAAAATAATTATATAATTAAATGCTTACAGAAATAATGTCGAGGCTTGTGTTGGACACAATCTCCTTAAAGTAGATTTCGCCCTCGCTCTGGTGCTTCGAGTTTTACCGGTGTCTACTTCCCAGGATGCAACGACTAACAATTAGGGCCGGTTTGGCATCATCAAAAAAATTCAAAAAGCCAAAAAGTCACTAAAAAATCCAAAAAATTCATACTATTTACTTCTTTTTTGGCGAGAAATCTGTCAATTGAAAAAAAAACAAAACAAAACGGCGCTGCACAAAACTGTGCAGCCACACATCCCAAGTGGTTTGAAAACATGGCACACTTGTAGCCACACATGCCATGAAAAAAATAAAAAATAAAAAAAAAATTGAAAAGAGACAAAAAGTGCACTGCACAATACTGCTGCTTGTGTCAGCAATGGGTAATTTCATAATTTTACAATTTTATACAATATTTTAATACACATTTTTTTGTAAAAATTTAAAAAGTTAACCCAAACATCCATATTTTTTTCCTCTACTTTTTAGTCCAAAAAGACAAAAGTGCACTTATTTAGAACACCCCAAACAACTCCTTAAATTTGCAGCATTACAAATTTAAGTCTGGCGAACCAAAACTCTATTGTAAACTCTCTCTTTTTCTTCCTAAAAATAAATGCAGAAACTAATGCAAGAGCACAGGAAGAACAGGAAAAGAAGGATGGAAATCTGAGGAAAAAAATTGAATCAAATGAATTGTTGGAAGCATGCTTTATATAGATAGAAATGAGGCTGTTCCGAACAGGTACCAACAGATAGGCAACTGTTCGGATAGATAGACAATTTGTTTGGACAGATTCGGTTGGAATGCAACGGGTAAAAACCTGTTTGAACCTTTTGAACTAGTTTGGGTGGTATGGACCTGTAAGGGACTTGTTTGGGTGAAGAAAACTTTTAGACCAATTTATTTTGAATTTTGAAACCAAAATTAAAAATAAAAAATAATTTACAAAAGTTTTTGACCCAAAAAGATAAGTATTGGGCCGGACAAGCCCAACCCAACCTCGTACCATGCACCCACGCCTAAGCCCACCCCGCTTGATCGACCGAACGAACTGCGATGGCAGCGCGCGCGTGTGGTTTTAATTTTGGGTCCAATGGGTCTAGCCCACTTCACCCATAACCTCACCCTTCCACAAACTTGGATACCCCTTAGGGCCCATCCCAAGTATCCAATGCTAAAGTTTATAAACTCAAACAATTCCTAAAGCCTTTCCAATGTGAGACAAGCACATTTCACAAATGTGTAGTAAACCCACCAAAATACATTTCCACGAACCCAAAAATGTGTATTGAATTCTCATTCATCCGGAAATAAGTTTTGAGCAACCAAATACATGAATTTATTCACTACGCGGCATTAAACATTAACGCAATTAGAAACGTTAAAAATAACGCTTGGATCCCACCTTAATTAATGTTCAAAGTTAGCAAAAAATAAGGCTATACAAAAGCCATTTTCCAACAATCTTCCACATGAATGGAATTCACGATAACGGACATGCAACAAGATGCAGACAAAGAAAGAGTACATTAAGCTGATACACCACATCGAGATAGGTAGTTTTTGGCTTTGAACCTACTCTAGTGAAAGCCTATCAGACTTACTAGTTAACCAATGGACGCGATGCCTTGAACTGTTCAGCTGTTTGTGTATGCCAAGACAATGGACTACACATAGTGTATCCGCAGACACAGTTTGGTTCTTACGGTTGTGTTCATTTTGGCCCTGAACAACGCTTGGTAATTCATGAGGGCTCTAGAGAATTTAGCCTTCTCAATTCTCACAGAACTGGCCCAGTTCACACTCATATAGATGATTTCTTATTAAGAGTATCCTTCTATACCCCACTTGAATGTCCAAGCTATAATAATTATTAAAAGCAAAACTTATCCTACTATCACTGTAGGTATCACTCTTCTTATCATAGAAATGGGTAGGAGTAAACTTCCTTAGTGATATGTGAAGTCATCCATAATTCAGTTGTCCCTTTGAACCTAGATCTTGGGATCTCCAGTTAACAAGGTTGGGTTGCCATTATGGCGACTTATAAGTAATAGGCTTTAATCCCATTCCGCTCAATAAATAGTACACTTACTCTATGGCTAGCCCTTTAGCCAATGGATCCGCAATATTCTCCTTTGACTTTATATATTTTATGAAAATTATTTCATGTGAGAGCAAATGCCTGACGGTATTATGTCTTTGACAGATGTGTCGATACTTACTGTTATACATATGATTTTGTGCCCATCCTATTGCTGCTTCACTATCACAGTGAATGCATATAGCTGGCACAAGTTTAGGCCACATTGAAATGTCTTCTAAGAAATTACGAAGCCATTCTGTTTCTTCTCCTGTTTAATCTAATGCGATAAACTTAGATTCTATTGTCGACCTAGCTATAAATGTCTACTTGGAAGATTTCCAAAGAGACTACAGCACCTCCCAGGGTAAAGACATATCCACTTGTGGATTTTGAGTCTTTAGTATCCGATATCCAATTTGCATCGCTGTACCCCTCGAGTACTTCTGAATATTTGGTATAATGTAAGCTATAATTCTAGGTATGTCTTAGATACCTAAGTACCCTAATTATCGCTTTCCAATGATCGAACCCTGTATTACTTGTGTACTTACTCAGTTTGCTTACAGCATAGGCTAAATCTGGCCTAGTGCAATTCATTAAGTACATTAAGCTTCCGATTATTCGAGAGTACTCTAATTGTGATATGCATACACCTGTATTTTTTGACAAATGAAGACTAATATCAACAGGTGTTTTAGCAGGATGGTTGTCATGCTTTCCAAATTTCTCCAGAATCTTCTCAACATAGTGAGACTGAGATAAAGCATATCCTTCAGATGTTCCAATAATTTTTATTCCTAGAATTACATCTGCTACTCCTAGATCTTTCATGTCAAACTTTTTGTTCAACATTTTCTTTGTGGATTTGATCATGTCATTATCACTTCCAATAATGAGCATGTCATCCACATAAAGACAAACTATGACATAGCATTTGTCTGTGTTTTTAACATAGACGCATTTGTCACATTCGTTTATCTTAAAACCATCCGAAAGCATAGCATGATCAAATTTTTCATGCCATTGTTTCAGAGCTTGTTTTAATCCATAAAAGGATTTGACAAGTTTACAAACCTTTTTCTATTGTCCGGGAACTTGAAACCCTTCTGGTTGTTCCATATAGATTTTCTCATCTAACTCGTCATTCACAAAAGCAACTTTAACATCCATTTGATGTATTTCTAGATTATACAAAGCTGCAATCACAATCAACATGCGAATAGATGCTATTCTTGTCACTGGTGAATGGGTGTCAAAATAATCAAGGCCTTCCTTCCATCTATATCCCTTAACAACAAGCCTAGCCTTGTATTTATCTATTGAACCATATGTTATCATTTTTCTCTTGAATATCCACCTATATCCACGAGGTTTACATCCTAGTGGAAGATCCACCAGTTCCCAAGTATGATTTTGCAGTATTGATTCAATTTCACTATTCGCAGCCTCTCTCCACAATGGAGCTTCAGGACTTGACATTGCATCCTTGAAGGTTTTAGGCTCATTTTCTAACAAGTATGCCAGAAAATCTGGACCAAATGATTTAGAGATCTTAGCCCTCATGCTACGTCTAGGTTCATCTGATTCATTATCATTGTGGTCTTCACTGCTACCCATAGTAGTATCAAAAGTTATTTTGTTTGAACTTTTCTCTTCAATTTCCTTGGTAAGAAAAATGTGTTCAAAAAATGATGCATTTCTTAACTCAATAATAGTGTTTACATGCATATCTGGATTTTCAGATCTATGAACTAAGAATCTATATGCACTACTATTATTAGCATATCCAATGAACACACAATCAACGGTCTTTGGTCATATCTTAGTCGTTTTGGGACTAGGGACTGCCACCTTGGCGAAACACCCTCACACTTTGAGGTAATTATTGGTAGGTCGTCGACCTTTCCATAATTCATAAGGTGTTTGATTGAGTTTCTTGTGGGGTACCTTGTTAAGGATAAAGTTAGTAGACAAAATTGCCTCCCTTCACAATTTCTGAGGTAACCCTGAACTAATCAACATGGCATTCATCATCTCTTTAAGGGTTCGATTCTTTCTCTCAGCAACTCCATTTGGCTGAGGAGAATAGGGTGCAGTGATTTGGTGAATGATTACATGTTCAGAACAAAATTCTTCAAATAGTGCATCATATTCCCCACCTCTGTCACTCCTCACTATCTTAATAGTTTTACCATGTTGATTTTCAACCTCAAGTTTGTATTGCCTAAAAGCTTCTACGGCTTCGTCTTTACTTCTCAACAAGTAAACATAGCAATATCCAGTGCAATTATCAATAAAAGTAATAAAGTACTTCTTAACTTCTCTAGTTTGAACAAATTTTAAATCACAGATATCTGTGTGAATTAAACTTAGAGGTTTAGTACTTCTTTCAACTTTATTAAATGATGCCTTAGTGAGTTTTCCCTCAACACAAATCTCACATTTATGATTAGGATCAAATTCTAAGTTAGGTAAACATTCTAAAGCAACAAGTCTACGCAAAGAATTAAAATTAACATGTCCTAATCTACCATGCCATAAGAAAGAAGACTCAGCAATATAAACAGAAGATGTGTTCTTATTATTAAAAGCCAAATTAGGTACAACAGTTATTACATTGAGCTTAAAAAGCCCATCACTCATGTACCCTCACCCCACATACATCCCACTCTTGGAGAGTACAACTTTATCAGATTCAAAGACTAATTTAAACCCATTCTTGATCAACAATGACCCAGAAATTAAATTCTTGCGAATTTCTGGCACATGGAGTACATTGTTAAGAGTGAGTTCTTTTCCCGAGGTCATTTTCAGCATAATCTTTCCTTGTCCTTCTACAGTTGAAGTGGAGGAGTTTCCCATAAAAAGTTGTTCCCCACTTTTCACCACTTTGTAGGTTGTGGCGGGCTGTTCCAGTATACACCCACCACTCCTTGGGATTGCCCACCAAGTTTGCTTCAGAGACTACTGTAGCAAGATTGATGTTTGCCACTCCATCGGAAAGATAAAAATCCTCAACTATGCTGGCTTGTGCTATCTTTTTGCTTGAATTCCGTTCGTCCTTGTGAACATGACAATCCTTAGCGCGATGCCCATCTTTGCCGCACACAAAACATTTGCCTTTGAACCTCTTGTTGAACCCGTTTTTGATCCCTTTATTGATCTTACTAGTGGATCCTTATTTGGGACCATTGTCATCATGCTTTCGCTTCTTGTTGTTGAACTTTGACCCATGTTCATGTTCCACAACATTTGTTTTAGCCTACATGACATAGTTTCTTGACTTCTTGTCGGAACCTCGGTTGTCCTCCTCAATTCGGAGCCGCACTACCAATTCCTCCAATTTCATCTCCTTGCACTTATGCTTCAGATAATTCTTGAGTTCTTTTCAAGATGGTGGCAATTTTTCAATGATTACCGTTACTTAGAAAGATTCACTAAGAACCATCCCTTCCGCATGTATGTCATGAAGAATTAATTGGAGATCTTGAACTTGGCTAATAACCGTCTTGGAATCCATCATTTTAAAATCCAGAAAACGGCCGACAACAAATATTTTTGTACCGGCGTCCTCTGTCTTACACTTATGATCCAGAGATTCCCACAGTTCTTTAGCTGTGCTTTTCACACTATACACATTGTACAGTGTATTGTCCAACCCATTGAGAATATAGTTTCGACACTGAAGATCACCATGTTTCCATGTATCGACTGTGGCAACCACTTGCCGATCAGTTTCTTTCTCGTTCAGTGCTGGTGCCTTTTCATGAGGGAAGCGAGCCAAATTCAATGTGGTAAGATAAAACATTATCTTTTGTTGCCATCTTTTCAAATCAGTACCATTGAATTTTTCAAGCTTCTCCCCATGATTTACCAGTACTGCCGGAGTCATCATTGGCACAGCAGGTGTGGGAGTTTGAGTAATAACAGTCTCAGTACTGTTAATTTTAGTTGTCATAATTCTGACGAAATAAAAATAATACACCAATCACAAATTTATACAAAAAATGAATATACACACAAAATAAATAGAATAATATTTTGTAACAAAATTCCAATGATAAATAGTATATTACTACTATGTTATCAAAGAAATCATTAAACAGTATATTACTACTATTTAATTTCCTAAAACAAAATATTTGTCTGTCTATCATAGAAATAAATAAAAATAAAAAATCTACTTTAAGATTGTTAGAACCCACAAAGGTGTATTCGTGTAAATTAAATGTATAAAATAAATAAACAACAAAATAAAATAATTCAGAAAATAATTATATAAATTATTTTCCAAATTAAATGCTTACAGAAAATAATGTCAAGGCTTGTGTTGGACACAATCTCCTTAAAGTAGATTTCGCCCTCGCTCCGGTGCTTCAAGTTTTACCGGCATCTACTTCCCAGGATGCAATGACTAACACTTAAATTTGCAGCACTACAAATTTAAGTTTGGTGAACCAAAACTCTGTTGTAAACTCTCTCTTTTTCTTCCTAAAAATAAATGCCGAAACTAATGCAAGAGCACAAGAAGGACGGAAATCTGAGGAAAAAAATTGAATCAAATGAATTGCTGGAAGCATGTTTTATATAGACAGAAAGGTCGTTGTTTCGAACAGGTGCCAGCAGATAGGCAACTGTTGGGATAGATAGACAATCTGTTTGGACAGATTCAGTTGGAATGCAACAGGTAGAAACCTGTTTGAACCTTTTGAACCAATTCGGGTGGTATGGACCTGTAAGGGACTTGTTTGGGTGAAGAAAAATTCTGGACCAATTTATTTTGAATTTTGAAACCAAATTTAAAAATAAAAAAATAAATTACAAAAGTTTTTGACCTAAAAAGATATGTAACGCCCTCAAAATAATACATAAAACCCAACAATTTTGACATGCATAGACATATGAGAAATAAACATCTTTCCATTTATCAGAGTATTTATTACAAAAGTATTACATGTTGATAACAAAAGTAAATGCCCTACGGGCTTACAACTTTCCAAGCCAACACTTGGTTACAAGAAGAGAGTACTAACTCAAATACATATTAAGTCATTGGCTTGAATTTACATGTAATACATCAAAAGATAACAAAACAACAAAAAGAGTCTTCAACTCTCAGAACCTCCCAAGCTATGTCCTTGGAGGTGGCATATCACCTGAACTTGAAAATGATGTCCCATATAGGGTGAGCCACAGCCTAGCAGAGATATTCTAAACCAATCATAAGCAATGACTAAAATAATAGCATTTGATCGATGGTTACCACTTAATAACCAGTTTATATCACTATACAGTCTCATGACAATCATGTTCATGTTACGTTCTACTTTCCCTTACTTAACCCAATCATTTCATAAACATGGCTCAGAACTTGGCCAATCATTCAGTGAGACTATATCTTAGGTTATAACATTTCCATACCTTACAATTCAAATGAGATCGCAACTCATATTAAAACACTTCCAATACTTCAAATAATACACATATTTGCTGTATTAGCACTTCAATCTGATACACGTATTTGCTGTATCTATGGAGTCCATCCCCTATCTCCTCCCAAACAGGTTTGAGAGTCTATCCCCTATCTTCCCTCAAATCATGGAGTACATCCTCTATCTCCTCCCACACAATACACATATTCCAAGTATATAAATAATTATCATATACAAGGATCAATCGATACACATATTTGATGTATTATTTCAACCGTCATAATCAATGACATATTCAATATGATTAGCTTCGATTTTCCCTAATCAACATGCAGTGTCTACAACAATCAAGACTATCCTCCACTGATAGCCTAAAGCAGTTATTTCTAAACAAATAATAAATGCATCAACAGATAAAATATCAACAATTTCATTGGTGAGTGATTAAATTATCCAACTCCACCATTCAACTTTATAATTCTCCAATCTCATAATCTCCAACTCAATTTCATATTCCCACAAATTAATTATTCAAATTAATTTATCACATAACTAGGGCATTTTTTCCTAATTTACAATATCAACCCTAAGGTTCATTTTCATCGATAATACAACAATAATCCCATTTCTTAATGTCTTACACACATATGGGTTTTATTATTTGAAAACCCCTTTTTTATAAATTACACAACAACCCCAACTTTTTCCAAAATTACCTAATATCACCAACTAATCAAAATGACCAAAATTAAAGACAAAACTCATAAGATGGAGTAGAGTATCCCTACCTCGAAATTTGAAGCCCAAAGAAGTAGATGAGGAAAAACCAAAGTGCTCCAAATCCACTATTGTTCAGATTAAAACAAAGCCCTCGCGACCTTCTACCTTTCTTACAAAGAACTTATGGTAGAAACACACTAAAAAAAGATAAAACCCTAGAGAGAAGTTAAGTGTAGAGAGAGAGAGAGAGAGAGCTGAATCTAGGGTTTTGAAATCAAAAGAGATAAAAAAGTGAAGTGTTTACCCGTTACTGTCTACTGATATAACACAGGCTCGCTCGAGCGAAGGATTGGTCGCTCGAGCGACCAGACACAAAAAACCCTCGCTCGAGCGAAGAAAGGCTCGTTCGAGCCAACAATTCGAATCTTCAGGTCTGCAACCCAGAAGCACGTTCGAGCGAAGAAAAGCTCGCTTGAGCGAAGAACTCCAAAACATAGTTCTCGCTCGCTTGAGCGAAAGAAAGCTCGCTCGAGCCAAGGATTGCAACTCTCAGGTCTAAACCTAGACGCAGACGCACGCTCGAGCGAAGGACTTCTCGCTCGAGCCACCAGACACATCAACCAACTCTCGCTCGAGCGAAGGAAACCTGGCTCGAGCGAAGGATCTAAAACAAAGAGCTCGCTCGAGCGACAAAGTCCTCACTCGAGCGAAGACACCAAGACCTGGGCAGCAACCATTTGTTTGAAAACTCACCAAACCTGTTACAAACCTGCCCAACACATCCTATAACTCAACTATAAGGAATTAAATGACGGAAATGAAATAAATGCAACAACACTCAACCATGGAACTTAAGTCCAAAATACTGTACATAAAGGGAGAAACCCGGGATCACTATAAGATAAGTATTAGACCGAACAAGCCCAACCCAATCTCGTACCACGCCCAAGCCTAGCCTGCCTGACCGGACGGCGGCGGCGCACGCGTGTGGTTTTAATTTTAGGTCTAATGAGTCTAGCCCACTTCACCCATAATCTCACCCTTCCACAAACTTGGGTACCCTTTGGGGCCTATCCCAAGTATCCAATGTTAAGTTTTATAAACCCAAACAATTCCTCAAGCCTTTCCAATGTGGGACAAGCACATTTTACAAATGTGTAGTAAACCCACCAAAATACATTTCCACGAACCCAAAAATGTGAGTTGAATTTTCATTCATTCGGAAATGGTTTTGAGCAACCAAATACATGAATTTATTCACTACGCAGCATTAACACATGAACCCAATTAGAAACGCTAAAAATAACGCTTGGGTCCCACCTTAATTAATACTCAAAGTTAGCAAAAAATAAGGCTATAAAAAAGTCATTTTCCAACAAATCTCAGAGTATAAACACATGGTATTTCATAGTATTGTGATTGGTGGAAAAGGTGGGTAGGTGGGGTATTGTGTTGGGTGATTGAGAAACATGAGAGGGCAGAATAAATTATGATTGGTTAGGAGTATCGACATGTGGTATTCCGGGAATAGTTTATAATTTCTCGTCGGATACGAGAATGGCATTTTAAAAATTTGAAGAATTGTATCTTGAGAATGAAATGTGATTGAGAATTGAAAATCAAATGTTGGAATTGTGAATGTGAATGATTGAATTGTGTAATGATAATGGTGAATCCAGGGGAAGTATATAGTTGAAAATTTGATTAAATTAGGTTGAAACTTCATGGTGAAAGACCAAAAACTCACACGGTATAGATATTAATTTCCTTTCAACTAACAACTGATAAAGTGGGAGTGATTCTCAACTAGTAGATACACGACTTAGGGATACATCTGAAATTATCAATGAATTATATTATATCAAGAAACAAAAATGTTGTATTCATTAAATTTTACGAGATTGAAGTTATAACTTTGAATTGAAATCAGACTTGAAAATAATTGTATGTATATTGTATCACATCATGAATATGTGTGTTGTTGGATTCATATTACCAAAGTAGAAACATTATCTATTAGATGTTATGTTCATCCCTTGTTGTTTAAACTTTTGAGGTGATGATGTGCCATGACCTCGAGGAGCTGTGGATTGGTAGAAGTGTTGTGGCTCTTTTGTTTAGGATAGGCTTCCCTACATATTTCATCTTTCCATACTCTTCTTATAGGCTGAATTCTATACCTGCACTGGTAATTCAAATCGTTTACTTTGTAGACATCGTAATAAAGGTTATTCATACAAAAAATTAACTTCATTAGACAACTATAAACATATGAATAAATAGCATTTCATTTTAAAAAATGAATGGTTTAAGTTTACAATCGCATTTGTCATTCATTTAATAAAACAAAATGTGATTTTTTTTTCTTATGTTTATAAATGTTCGATGAAACTCGTGTTTTATATAGATGGCCTTTATTGTGAAACCTACGAGATAAACGATTCGGATCATTAATGTGAGTTTAGAATTGAGCCCAATAAAAGAAATATGAAAAAATATAGAGAAATAAGTTGTGGATGAGAGCTTATCCCCTTTTGTTGTGGCCCAGAGATTTTTTGTATGGCTTTTAGCCTTATTTACAAGGGATGAACCCTTTTTCTTGATGTACCCCATGGGCATCTCAATTGTAATAGACATGACATTATTTTTTGAAAAACATTTTAAAAAAAAAAACATTAGGGTTCAACCTTTATAACAAAATAAATATTAAGTTTTTAATTTTATTAATTTAAATTCTAATTTTTTTTATTTATTTTCAATTTAAATCATTCATCTATTTTTATTAAGTAAAACTGATAGAAAAATAAAATTTTAGTTATTAAACATAATATAGATGTACATAAAATATCTAAAATATTAATTTTTATTGAGTTTAATGATTAAAATATCACTTCCTGTCATTTTTATTTAACAAAAACAAACAAATAGTTCACAATGAAAACAAATCAAAAAATTAAAATTTATTTATTTACTTTGTGTGTAGTTTTTTTTTTTTTTTTTTTTTGAACAACAAAAAACGATGTTCTGAGGTGTCATCACTACATCTGTAGGCCCAGGCCCCGGGGTAGCCGGCAAATGTAGCCGGACTATTGTTTCAAATCTTGTTGTTTTGTCATTTTCTTTCTTTAATTGCTTATCATTGTCAAATTATTGTCTTTATATGGATCTCGAAAATTTATGTGTGTAGAAAAATTTAATTTCGTAATTTAATAAAAAAATTACTAGCATTGCAAAATATGAAGCTTTTATTTACGTCATAGATTTAACTTTTCGCACCTATTTTTTCACTTCACTAACTATAAATTTTTAAAATTTTTATCTCTTTACAACCCGTAGAATTCCTAATATACCTCCATCCTTAATCTTAAATCTTTTTTAAATCTATCCTCTTCCACTCTCTCTTCCATTTTGTCTCACTTTCACCACCCTAGATGAGAATGACAACTTGCTAGAAAAAGAAATTGAGCGTTTGGGAGTCAAGATGGGAAAAGGAGAAGGTAGTAGCAAGGAAGAGAACTATTTTTTAGTTTTTTTTTTTTTTTTTTTTTTGTTTTATGGGTTTACTGTTTTGATTAATCTAGTCAGAATTGAACAAACTTAATTTGTTTAGCAAATAAGGATCAAGCAAATCAAGTTTGGTGAATCATTGCTGCCAAATGGTCGAAAGTTGGTCAAACTAATTAAATTTGGCTTTAGTTGTCCAAACAATCTTAAAATTCGATGAACAATGGTCTAGTAATCTTATTTTATTGAGCAAATTAGTATAAAATAATGCAAAATTATTTGATGGTTCTCTAAGGGCACAATCACATGCCGTCTTAAATTGAATGTGATTCAAAAAAAAGGATGAGATCCACTTATTACTGTTAGTGACAAAAAATAAAAAAATAAGAGACATAACAATTGGTGATTGATTGGGATATATAATAACACCTAACAAATTTTCCTTCACAATAGGGCCACATGGGAGGGACAGGAAATTCTCATTTTAGTATATTAAGGAGAAGTTTTTGCAATGTCCATAACATCGAGTAGGTAGGATTTTGGACAACTTATTAGGAATTTTTTTTTTTTCAATGCTTATATCTTCATAATATATTTTTATATTTTAAGAAATTTTAGTATTTAGATATTTGATCTATCAAATCTTAATTCTCATATTTAAAATATTTTATGAATAATTTCACCATTATAAAAATTTTTTTAAATCCTTAACAATTTAATGATATAAACATTTATATTTGATAGTGTATATGTTCATATTAACGTGTGGATATTCACATCACGAAATATTGAACATTCATACTACACCCTATTATTATTAGAGATATTTTGATAACTATATCATTCATTAAACTTATTAAAATATATAAAAATAATTTAAATAAAATAAAATAAAATATAAATATATAAAAAGAAATTTATGAATAAATGTTCTTACAATTTTTTATTTCAATTTTTTTTTTGTCTTCTTAAAATTCAAGGTGGACCATCCATCCGTCCATCCATCAATGCATCAAAGGCGTCGGGCAAACCCTAAAACGTGGCTTCCATGCATGGATTGGTCCGGAGCAGCACACGTTGGGCCTAAGATTACATATTGGTTCTTAATTCCCTACCCTACTGCTACTACTACTACTTGATTGAGGTTGAGTTGAGAGACACAAACAAGCAGAAGAGAAAAGAGAGGAAAGCTCAATTGGCACTGGGTAGTAGAGATAATGTTCTACAGAGGGTATGTTCATGTCTCAGATTTACATATATTTGTATGTACTTATGTATATTTGCGTTTCTCTATGTATGTGTATGCATATTTTCTAAGATTTATTGTTATATTATAGATACCCAGAAGCCAAAATTGTAATTCTCTGTTAAATTTAATTGCTTTTATTTCTTAGGGGTTTGTGTTGGTCTGATACAAACCTTTATAAGCAATGAGAAACTCAAGTGTTTAGCATAAATCTTTGCATGGGTTGTGTGGTTTGTGATTGGCTTCTGTTGCGTTAATGGTTTTTGAGCGGTTAGCATTGGATGAGCCTTATGCGGGTTTGACATGGTGAAACATTGAGGTGTTTTAGGCTGAACTGTGAATTGTGAATTTGTTAGATATACCCAGAAGCCTTTCTTTGATTTCTTTTTGTTATTCTTTCCTTGTTTGATGTAGTTTTGATTTGAAGATGTATTAGGAAGAGGGTAAATAATTGGTTTTACATATTCCTTACCTGGCTAATTCAAGCAGATTATGTTGCTTTAATTGGATTGGAGTGGTTGAGCTTATGGCTTTGATGTTGGCTTGAAAGTGAATCATTCAATCTCTTACAAGAACTATTGTCTGAGTTTAATGAGGATAGACATAACCCATAATTTTCTCTCTCTCTCTGGTTGTTTTGTTCTGTTTTCTCTGATGAAGCATCTTGTTTAGATTTAAAAGTGCACTAGATAGATTAAAATGAAATATTTTACCGTGACTCTGACTCTAGCTCTGATGTAGGTTTCAAAATAAGAGTCATTCATACTTTCGTACAGGGTCTATAACTTATGAATTAAATGTGTGTGTATATATATTGATAAGAACGAATTAAGTTGAGATATTAAGAACCCATATTTTATTTCACTTACAAAGTTTTATTATTGATTCTATGTTCAGGAAAAGGATTTGAAATTAAAACTTTAGAGTTGTAACAGAGTAGAGTAATGTAGATTTTTGGAGATAGTTCTGACAAGTGATTGTTATTTGTGTTTCTTTTGTGGATTTATGGGTATGATGTAGATATGGAGATGTTGGCAATAGGTATGAAATGGGTCCAAAGCGGCAGCGGGTGATTGATCAGGGTTCTTCATATGGGACTTCTCCTGGTTCTGGTTTTATGTATAATCCTTCTCCTTATTTCTATATTGGCCAGCCACCTCCTTTCCCTGTTGTCCGACTTCAAGGCCTTCCATTTGACTGCTCGGAAGCTGATATTGAAGAGTTCTTCTATGGTCTTGACATAGTTGATGTTCTTTTTGTCCACAAGAATGGGAAGTTCACAGGGGAAGCTTACTGTGTTTTGGCATATCCTCTTCAAGTCAATTTTGCTCTTCAGAGGAATAGGCAGAACATTGGCAGGAGGTATGTCGAGGTTTTCAGAAGCAAAAGGAAGGAATACTATAAGGCCATAGCAAATGAAGTTTTAGAGTCACATGGTGGTTCACCTCACCAAAGTGTCTTTAGAGCAAAATCATTTGATAATGGAAAGGATTCAGCTGAACACACAGGGGTATTGCGATTGAGGGGATTGCCATTCTCAGCTGGCAAGGATGATATTATGGATTTCTTTAAGGATTTTGTACTTTCAGTAGACTCAATTCATATTACGGTTAATTCGGAAGGAAGGTCAACCGGGGAAGCTTTTGTGGGATTTGCAAATGCAGAAGATTCAAAAGCTGCAATGGCAAAGGATAGAAAGACACTTGGAAATCGCTATGTAGAGCTTTTCCCTTCATCGCATGAGGAGTTGGATGCAGCAATTTCGAGGGGCCGGTGACTATTTTTTAAATTTTCTTTATATAATTTTATTATTTTGATATTATATATTAGTTATTAATATTATGTTTAGCACTAGTATGATATTTGGATTTTGCTTTAGTAGTTTTAGTTTGACTTGGAAGTAGTAAACTTTTGATTTCTTGTTTACACGTCAAGATGTCTTTTGTTTAAGAAAAATTACTGAGCAGCTATGCCTTATATCTGAGACTGTATTCAAATTTTAGTTTATTTGTATCCAAATATTTAGCATCACAATCATCCCTGTTTGCATCACATTGTCCATAACTTTGCCAGCACATGTCCTTGTCACTGTTTTTAACATCCTGTCGCTGTCACTACTAGGAGTCTTGTACCATATTCACCACATCCATACCCATTCTATTACATCATGATTCCATTCCAACATGATCACTTTGTCACTGTAGCCACAAGCATTGATATCACTGACTGCTGTGAACAACTCACTGACTCTTCTTGCACTCAATCACCACAACTAGTGACGAAGAAGCTGGAGTTGAAAACTTGGTTTATTTTTCATTTAAATTGGTATTTCAGTAACTCTTGTAATTAGTTGAATTCCTTTTCCTTGAATGATTTTTGAAGCCTCAATCGCAATTTTTTTAGCTGACTGCTCCCCTATGAAATTTACATGAAAAAATAAGTTTTAAAACTATATATATAATTATGGCTAGAAAGAGGAAGGTAACAGAAGATTAGCGCTTTTGTTTTTGTCATTTGATAGAAAACTTTAATGAGCAAATATGAGATACTCAAGAGAGGAATTCTAGATTAGAAAAAAGAAAAATGTGATAATATAATTATGGCTATGGACTTAAAAATATGATAACTTTGACTTAAATTAATAGTTAATGAGTGATGGTTGATCGGTAGGTAGTAAATAAAGACAAATAACACAAAAAGTACTACATTGCTGGAACACTTGTGCTATTTTAGCACAATAAATACTGCACACAAGTGAAGCGGCTCGTAGCAAATCTGTATAAAGTGCACTTTTACGGTGCTAAAAATAGTACAAAGAAATACTACACCAATGGAGATGCTCTAATGCTCCATGTAAAATATAAATATAATATTATACAATAGAAAAACTCAATAGTGAAAGTTAACAAAGTTGGATTTTAAAATAGATTGAAAACTCTAAAGAGAATAAATAAATAAAAGAAAAAGTTAACTTTACATGTGTCATAAAATTAAATATATAGTTGCGTTCTGCAATGGTAATAAATAAAATAAAGAACAACTTTGGACACTTCAAAATAAAATAAAAGAGCTATATAATGCCGGAAGTTAAACGAAGAACGTGGAAAAACCATGAAAATAAACAGAAAAAAGGGTTGAAAGCTAAGAAGCACGGACACTTCTAAGAAGGTGATGTATCCATGTCGTGTCCGTGTCGGACACTGACACTCTTTGGACATTTCTTCGACACGTGTTCAACACTCTTCAAAATGTGTCCTATTTTTTAATATTTTTTAAACACCCGGACACTCTTTGGACACTTCGAGAACACACGTGTGTATCTCGTAAACACACGTGTCTATTGATTAGACACATGTGAAACTAATTATAAGTTTAAACAAAACAACTTTAGATACATATAAATTTATAGGAATTAGTATCATATTGCATTTTTTATTATCTTTGAATGATATATTCATCTATATATAACATATAATAAATATACAAAATTATATATTTCAAGCGTGTCGTGTCCTGCATTTTTTGAAAATTAACTTGTTGGCGTGTCTGTGTCGTATCTATGTCGTGTGTCTGTGCCCATGCTTCTTAGGTTGAAAGTCGTATCATGTTTCAGTATACAATTACTATAAAAAAAAAAAAGATGAGAGAAAAGCATAAATAGAGTAAAAGAAAAGGATTCTCCAAGAAACCAAAACAAAGAGAATCAAACGAATAAATAGATCGTAGGCTATTTTACTATATGTAGAAAAAGGGGAAAAAAAATTAGGAATGACAATCTGATATAATTTTGGCATTGTTAAAAGTGGAGGATCTAAGTTTCCCCTTGAGGAATTGGTTCTTAGTTGACAAGGACTTGTTTCTTATATCTATAATTAATTTACATTTTCCTATCTCTTACTCTGTTACGCATGACATGAAATGTGTTATTTTTTCTCCTTTAGGAGTTTATAAATTTGAAAAGGGTATAATATATTCATTTGTCAGATCCAACATTTCTTGTAAACGAAAATCTTCTGATGAGGGGAAGGATTTAGCTGAACAGCTGGCAAGGGTGACATTTTAGATTTCTTCAAAGATTTTGTGTTGTCGGAAGATGCGATTCACTTGACATTTAATTGGGATGGGAAGCTAACTGGTGAAGCATTTGTGGAGTTTGCTGGCATGGAGGATTCAAAAGAAGCAATGGCTAAGGATAGGATGACTCTTGGGAGTCGTTATATAGAGCTGTTTCCGTCATCATTCGAGGAGTTGATTGAAGCACTTTCAAGGGGACGGTGACTTTATTCATCCAAAAAAAAAAAAAAATTACTGACTTTACATTTTTGGCCTTTTAAGTTGCTATTTTATACTAATGATATTTTACTTGAGGTATAAAGATATTTTTTGGTGTGTTTAATTATTTGCCAAAACTTTGGAAGAAACTTATATTGCAAATTACTGCTTTAGAGTTGTCAATCTTGGTCAAATCAGATTATGACAGCCAACTTGTCACTTATGATGCTTGTATGTTGCTCAAGTTAGTATTGAAAAGCAATAATGGCTGCATTATCAGAGGATGATTTAGTCAGGATTGTACCTAAGGTTCCTTGGGAAATAGACTTGATATAAGCTTTTGCCTCTTCTAAAGGGTTTTTTGCTCAATTTTTTATTTTTTTTATTTTTTATTTTTGAATTTTTTGATTAATTTTTTGAGATATCAAGTAATCAAAACACTTGTATGTTTCATTTGCAATGCTGCTGGACTTTTTAAGGAATGTTGATTAACATCCACTGGAGTCTGCATATTATATATCTAGCATTGATGGTAAAAGTTCAGTTGTGTGTTTATGCATTGAAGTATTGTTACAACTACCTTGATGCTTTGTTGTTGTGGGGTATCTTCAGCACCTATGACCTTCAATGATGCACCCTGTTAACAAATCAAAATCTTATAGGTGTTATTATTGGTGTTTTTGGTCCCCGCTTCTTTAACTAAACGGGCCGGTCACTAACAATTTTTTTCTTTTTTACTGCTGAAGATTCCCTTGAAAGAAATGTTTGTGTTTTTGAACTTTTTATACCGTTTTTATAAGGATTACAGAATATTCAAATTCATAGCATTTATATTAGGACTAGAATATTCAAAATTATATTAGGACTAGAATATTCAAAATTATCAATGTATTTCCTATTTAGAATTTTTCGATCTTGGAAATAGGAGCCAACAATATATAAATATTTGTGTAATCTTTCAATGCAATTGATTTTAATTATGAGAATTTGAGATTTCATTTGGGTGATTTTGCTTAAAACTTACTAAACAATCATGTTTTATTTTCTGTCATTATTCAAGTTCATCTTTCCTCTAATAGTGACATTGGCTAAAACGTTTTCACTTTTTGTACTTTCATTAGTTTGGTTTTAGAGCTGAGGAATTCTACACTCTTTTCTTACCAGTTATTCAATTTATATGTTTACTTTTGCAATGGTAACTAACTTGGTAATGAATGGCAATGCATTTATTGACTTTTATGTCAGGTTTGGCTTGTGTTGATTGACTTTTAGGCCCCGTTTGGGGACTTACTTTTTTTAGTCAATTAGCCAAAAAGTTACTAAATTAGTCAAAAAGTCAACAACTCATACCAAAAAGTCAAAGATTCTTTTTTCTCTCTACTTTTTGCACATCTTTTCGTAATTAACCAAAAAGTCATTCCAAACATACAAGTTTTTTTTACCTACCATTTTAGCCAAATAGCCAAAAAGTTACTAAATTAGCCTGTTCCCAAACGAGGCCTTAGTTTGGGAAGAGGGGCTGACTTGGGTTTGGGAGTATTTTAGTCCCAAAAAAATAAAATAGGTTTTTTAGTCTAATAAGACAAAAATTACATCTAACTCATAATTATTACATTTTTTCTTTCACAAAAAGTCAAAAAATCTTTTCCAAACGAGGCTTTTTAGCCTCAGGTTAAAATAAATAAAAAGTCATAAAGTTAACCCACTTTCCAAACGAATCCTGGATATTGTCACAATTATTTCTTATATTTTTTATTATCATTCATGTTCCTTTTAGGAGGGTTTTCCCAAAATAAGCTAAAATACCAACCTATTTCCCAAACTAGGTCTAGTTTGGACGAATTTTTCAAAATAAGCTGAAACGCTATTACAAATCACGCTTTCACCGTTTTTGTGGCCCTGACGTGGAAAATTTGTGAAATCGTAAAAGCGTGGCCACAAAACACGCTTACAAACCACGCTTTTAAGGAAATCTGTTTTTGTGAAGAAAACGTGGTTAGAAACCACGCTTTTAAATAATATTGTTTTGTAACCAAAATATAAGACAAGTAGGGAGATAACTCAAATGGTAGTGCTCCTCCTTTTCATAGGAGAGGTATGGGGTTTAATCCCTCACATCTCCAAACTCTTGCTTTTTTTAAATTCAATTCAATTTTATTTTTTTTCCTTCCACTTACTCTATACTTTATATATTTATTATGTAATTTTTTTTTATCAAAAAAGTAAAACATTTGTTTGGTTAACTAATATTTATAATAAAAATTATATTTAAAATAAAAAATAAATTTTTTAAAATTTTAAAATATTAAAAAAAATTATTTTTTATTTTATGTGTTTGGTTACGATTTGAGTGTAAAGTTTTGAAAGTAGTGTAAAATTTCGAGTTATGTGGTTTTAATTTTGGGTCCAATAGGTCTAACCTACCCATAACCTCACCATTCCACAAACTTGGGTACCCTTTGGGGCCCATCCCAAGTATCCCAAGCTAAGGTATATAAACCCATTCAAAACCTCATGCCTTTCCAATGTGGGACAAGCACATTTCACAAATGTGTAGGAAACCCACCAAAAAACTAGTTTCAGTAACCCGAAAACGTGCGTTGAATTCTCATTCATCCAGAAATGGTTTTGAGCAACCAAATACATGAATTTATTCACTACGCGGCATTAAACATGAACCCACTTAGAAACGTTAAAAATAACGCTTGGATCCCACCTTAATTAATACTCAAAGTTAGCAAAAAATAAGATTATACCAAAGCTATTTTCCAACTGGTTAAACCATAGTTGTTTTGTGAAAATCACTTGATAAACTCTATAATTGTTGAGAAATTGAAAATGAGCTTACACCCTAGAAAATTTAAATTGTTGTTTTGAACATTGAGATTTGAAATTGGAAAGTGTCGGATACGGGATAATTATTCAGTAATCTTGTTAGAACCTACAAAGGTGTATGTGTGTAAATTAAATGTATAAAATAAATAAACAATAAAATAAAATAATTCAGAAAATAATTATATAAATTATTTTCCGAATTAAATGCTTACAGAAAATAATGTCGAGGCTTGTGTTGGACACAATCGCCTTAAAGTAGATTTTGCCCTCGCTCTGGTGCTTTGAGTTTTATCGGCGTCTACTTCCCAGGATGCAACGACTAACACTTAGGGCTGGTTTGGCATCATTAAAAAAATTCAAAAAGTCAAAAAGTCACTAAAAAATCCAAAAAATTCATACTATTTACCTATTTTTTGGCGAGAAATCTCTCAATTGAAAAAAACAAAACAAAACGGCGCTGCACAAAACTGTGCAACCACACATCCCAAGTGGTTTGAAAACGTGGCACACTTGTAGCCACACATGCCACAAAAAAAATAAAAAATAAAAAATAAATTTGAAAAGAGAGAGAAAGTGCACTGCGCAGTACTGCTGCTTGTGTCAGCAATGGGTAATTTCGTAATTTTATAATTTTATACAATATTTTAATACACATTTTTTTGTAAAAATTTAAAAAGTTAACCCAAACATCCATATTTTTTTCCTCTACTTTTTAGTCTAAAAAGACAAAAGTGCACTTATTTAGAACACCCCAAACAACCCCTTAAATTTGCAGCACTACAAATTTAAATCTGGCGAACCAAAACTCTATTGTAAACTCTCTCTTTTTCTTCCTAAAAATAAATGCAGAAACTGATGCAAGAGCACAGGAAGAACGGGAAAAGAATGATGGAAATCTGAGGGAAAAAATTGAATCAAATGAATTGTTAGAAGCATGCTTTATATAGATAGAAATTTGGCTGTTTCGAACAGGTGCCAACAGATAGGCAACTGTTCAGATAGATAGACAATTTGTTTGGACAGATTCGGTTGGAATGTAACGGGTAGAAACCTATTTGAACCTTTTGAACCAGTTTGGGTGGTATGGACCTGTAAGGGACTTGCTTGGGTGAAGAAAAATTTTAAACCAATTTATTTTGAATTTTGAAACCAAAATTAAAAACAAAAAATAATTTACAAAAGTTTTTAACCCAAAAAGATAAGTATTGGGTCGGACAAGCCCAACCCAATCTCGCACTATGCACCCACGCCTAAGCCTAGCCCGCCCGATCGACCGAACGAACTTTGGCAGCAGTGCGCGCGTGTGGTTTTAATTTGGGGTCCAATGGGTCTAGCCCACTTCACCCATAGCCTTACCCTTCCACAAACTTGGATACCCCTTGGGGCCCATCCCAAGTATCCAATGCTAAGGTTTATAAACCCAAACAATTCCTAAAGCCTTTCCAATGTGGAACAAGCACATTTCACAAATGTGTAGTAAACACACCAAAATACATTTTCACGAACCCAAAAATGTGTGTTGAATTCTCATTCATCCGGAAATAAGTTTTGAGCAACCAAATACATAAATTTATTCACTACGTAGCATTAAACATGAACCCAATTAGAAACGTTAAAAATAACGCTTGGGTCCCACCTTAATTAATGTTCAAAGTTAGCAAAAAATAAGGCTATACAAAAGCCATTTTCCAACAATCCTCCACATGAATGGAATTCACGATAACAGACATGCAACAAGATGCAGACAAAGAAAGAGTACATTAAGCTGATACACCACATCGAGATAGGTAGTTTTTGGCTTTGAACCTCCCCTAGTGAAAGCCTATCGGACTTACTAGTTAACCAATGGACGCGATGCCTTGAACTGTTCAGCAGTTTGTGTATGCCAAGACATAGTGTATCCGCAGATACAGTTTGGTTCTTACGGTTGTGTTCATTTTGGCCCTGAACAATGCTTGGTAATTCATAAGGGCTCTAGAGAATTTAGCCTTCTCAATTCTCACAGAACTGGCCCAGTTCACACTCATATAGATGATTTCTTATTAAGAGTATCCTTCTATACCCCACTTGAATGTCCAAGCTATAATAATTATTAAAAGCAAAACTTATCCTACTATCACTGCAGGTATCACTCTTCTTATCATAGAAATGGGTAGGAGTAAACTTCCTTAGTGATATGTGAAGTCATCCATAATTCAGTTGTCCCTTTGAACCTAGATCTTGGGATCTCTAGTTAACTAGGTTGGGTTGCCATTATGGCGACTTATAAGTAATAGGCTTTAATCCCATTCCGCTCAATAAATAGTACACTTGCTCTATGGCTAGCCCTTTAGCCAATGGATCCGCAATATTCTCCTTTGATTTTATATATTTTATGGAAATTGTTTCATGTGAGAGCAAATGCCTGACGGTATTATGTCTTTGACAGATGTGTCGAGACTTACTGTTATACATATGATTTTGTGCCCATCCTATTGCTGCTTCACTATCACAGTGAATGCATATAGCTGGCACAAGTTTAGGCCACATTGAAATGTCTTCTAAGAAATTACGAAGCCATTCTGTTTCTTCTCATGTTTTATCTAATGCGATAAACTTAGATTCCATTGTCGACCTAGCTATAAATATCTACTTGGAAGATTTCCAAAGAGACTACAGCACCTCCCAGGGTAAAGACATATCCACTTGTGGATTTTGAGTCTTTAGTATCCGATATCCAATTTGCATCGCTGTACCCCTCGAGTACTTCTGAATATTTGGTATAATGTAAGTCATAATTCTAGGTATGTCTTAGATACCTAAGTACCCTAATTATCGCTTTCCAATGATCGAACTCTGTATTACTTGTGTACTTACTCAGTTTGCTTACAACATAGGCTAAATCTGGCCTAGTGCAATTCATTAAGTACATCAAGCTTCCGATTATTCGAGAGTACTCTAATTGTGATATGCATACACCTGTATTTTTTGACAAATAAAGACTAATATCAACAGGTGTTTTAGCAGGATGGTTGTCATGCTTTCCAAATTTCTCCAGAATCTTCTCAACATAGTGAGACTGAGATAAAGCATATCCTTCAGATGTTCCAATAATTTTTATTCCTAGAATTACATCTGCTACTCCTAGATCTTTCATGTCAAACTTTTTGTTCAACATTTTCTTTGTGGATTTGATCATGTCATTATCACTTCCAATAATGAGCATGTCATCCACATAAAGACAAACTATGACATAGCATTTGTCTGTGTTTTTAACATAGACGCATTTGTCACATTCGTTTATCTTAAAACCATCCGAAAGCATAGCATGATCAAATTTTTCATGCCATTGTTTCAGAGCTTGTTTTAATCCATAAAAGGATTTGATAAGTTTACAAACCTTTTTCTCTAGGCCGGGAACTTGAAACCCTTCTGGTTGTTCCATATAGATTTCCTCATCTAACTCGCCATTCACAAAAGCAACTTTAACATCCATTTGATGTATTTCTAGATTATACAAAGCTGCAATCGCAATCAACATGCGAATGGATGCTATTCTTGTCACTGGTGAATGGGTGTCAAAATAATCAAGGCCTTCCTTCTATCTATATCCCTTAACAACAAGCCTAGCCTTGTATTTATCTATTGAACCATATGTTTTCATTTTTCTCTTGAATATCCACCTATATCCAAGAGGTTTACATCCTAGTGGAAGATCCACCAGTTCCCAAGTATGATTTTGCAATATTGATTCAATTTCACTATTCACAGCCTCTCTCCACAATGGAGCTTCAGGACTTGACATTGCATCCTTGAAGGTTTTAGGCTCATTTTCTAACAAGTATGCCAGAAAATCTGGACCAAATGATTTAGAGATCTTAGCCCTCATGCTACGTCTAGGTTCATCTGATTCATTATCATTGTGGTCTTCACTGCTACCCATAGTAGTATCAAAAGTTCTTTTATTTGAACTTTTCTCTTCAATTTCCTTGGTAAGAAAAATGTGTTCAAAAATGGATGCATTTCTTAACTCAATAATAGCGTTTACATGTATATCTGGATTTTCAGATCTATGAACTAAGAATCTATATGCACTGCTATTATTAGCATATCCAATGAACACACAATCAACGGTCTTTGGTCATATCTTAGTCGTTTTGGGACTAGGGACTGCCACCTTGGCTAAACACCTCCACACTTTGAGGTAATTATTGGTAGGTCGTCGATCTTTCCATAATTCATAAGGTGTTTGATTGAGTTTCTTGTGGGGTACCCTGTTAAGGATAAAGTTAGTAGACAAAATTGCTTCTCTTCACAATTTCTGAGGTAACCCTAAACTAATCAACATGGCATTCATCATCTCTTTAAGGGTTCGATTCTTTCTCTCAGCAACTCCATTTGACTGAGGAGAATAGGGTGCAGTGATTTGGTGAATGATTACATGTTCAGAATAAAATTCTTCAAATGGTGCATCATATTCCCCACCTCTATCACCCCTCACTGTCTTAATAGTTTTACCAAGTTGATTTTCAACCTCAAATTTGTATTGCCTAAAAGCTTCTACGGCTTCGTCTTTATTTCTTAACAAGTAAACATAACAATATCGAGTGCAATCATCAATAAAAGTAATAAAGTACTTCTTATCTCTTCTAGTTTGAACAAATTTTAAATCGCAGATATCTGTGTGAATTAAACTTAGAGGTTCAATACTTCTTTCAACTTTATTAAATGATGCCTTAGTGAGTTTTGCCTCAACACAAATCTCACATTTATTATTAGGATCAAATTCTAAGTTAGGTAAACATTCTAAAGCAATAAGTCTACGCAAAGAATTAAAATTAACATATCCTAATCTACTATGCCATAAGAAAGAAGACTCAGCAATATAAACAGAAGATGTTTTCTTATTATTAAAAGCCAAATTAGGTACAACAGTTATTACATTGAGCTTAAAAAGCCCATCACTCATGTACCCTCACCCCACATACATCCCACTCTTGGAGAGTACAACTTTATCAGATTCAAAGACTAATTTAAACCCATTCTTGATCAACAATGACCCAGAAATTAAATTCTTGCGAATTTCTGGCACATGGAGTACATTGTTAAGAGTGAGTTCTTTCCCCGAGGTCATTTTCAGCATAATCTTTCCTTATCCTTCTACAGTTGAAGTGGAGGAGTTTCCCATAAAAAGTTGTTCCCCACTTTTCACCACTTTGTAGGTTGTGGCGGGCTGCCGCCACTCCTTGGGATTGCCCACCAAGTTTGCTTCAGAGACTACTGTAGCAAGATTGATGTCTGCCACTCCATCAGAAAGATAAAAATCCTCAGCTATGCTGGCTTGTGCTATCTTTTTGCTTGAATTCCGTCCGTCCTTGCGAACATGACAATCCTTAGCGCGATGCCCATCTTTGCCGCACATAAAACATTTGCCTTTGAACCTCTCGTTGAACCCGTTTTTGATCCCTTTATTGATCTTACTAGTGGATCCTTATTTGGGACCATTGCCATCATGCTTCCGCTTGTTATTGTTGAACTTTGACCCATGTTCATGTTCTACAACATTTGCTTTAGCCTACATGACATGGTTTCTTGACTTCTTGTCGGAACCTCGGTTGTCCTCCTCAATTCGGAGCCGCACTACCAATTCCTCCAATTTCATCTCCTTGCGCTTATGCTTTAGATAATTCTTGATTTCTTTCCAAGATGGTGGCAATTTTTCAATGATTACCGTTACTTAAAAAGATTCACTAAGAACCATCCCTTCCGCATGTATGTCATGGAGAATTAATTGGAGATTTTGAACTTGGCTAATAACCGTCTTGGAATCCATCATTTTAAAATCTAGAAAACGGCCGACAACAAATATTTTTGTACCGGCGTCCTCTGTCTTACACTTATGATCTAGAGATTCCCACAGTTCTTTAGTTGTGCTTTTCACACTGTACACATTGTACAGTGTATTGTCCAGCCCATTGAGAATATAGTTTCGACACAGAAAGTCACCATGTTTCCATGTATCGACTGTGGCAACCACTTGCCGATCAGTTTCTTTCTCGTTTAGTGCTGGTGCCTTTTCATGAGTGAAGCGAGCCAAATTCAATGTGGTAAGATAAAAGATTATCTTTTGTTGCCATCTTTTCAAATCAGTACCATTGAATTTTTCTGGCTTTTCCCTATGATTTACCAGTACTGCCGGAGTCATCATTGGCACAACAGGTGTGGGAGTTTGAGTAATAACAGTCTCAGTACTGTTAATTTTAGTTGTCATAATTCTGACGAAATAAAAATAATACACCAATCACAAATTTATACAAAAAACGAATTTACACACAAAATAAACAGAATAATATTTTGTAACAAAATTCTAATGATAAATAGTATATTACTACTATGTTATCAAAGAAATCATTAAACAGTATATTACTGCTATTTAATTTCCCAAAACAAAATATTTGTCTGTCTATCGTAAAGATAAATAAAAATAAAAAATCTACTTTAAGATTGTTAGAACCCACAAAGGTGTATGTGTGTAAATTAAATGTATAAAATAAATAAACAACAAAATAAAATAATTATACAAATTATTTTCCGAATTAAATGCTTACAGAAAATAATATCGAGGCTTGTGTTAGACACAATTTTCTTAAAGTAGATTTCGCCCTTGCTCCGGTGCTTCAAGTTTTACCGGCATCTACTTCCCAGGATGCAATGACTAAATATGCAGCACTACAAATTTAAGTCTGGCGAACCAAAACTCTGTTGTAAACTCTCTCATTTTCTTCCTAAAGATAAATGCAGAAACTAATGCAAGAGCACAGGAAGAACAGGAAAAGAAGGACGGAAATCTGAGGAAAAAAATTGAATCAAATGAATTGCTGGAAGCATGTTTTATATAGACAGAAAGGTGGTTGTTTCGAACAGGTGCTAGCAGATAGGCAACTGTTCGGACAGATAGACAATCTGTTTGGACAGATTTAGTTGGAATGCAACAGGTAGAAACCTGTTTGAACCAATTCGGGTGGTATGGACCTGTAAGGGACTTGTTTGGGTGAAGAAAAATTCTGAACCAATTTATTTTGAATTTTGAAACCAAAATTAAAAATAAAAAAATAATTTACAAAAGTTTTTGACCTAAAAAGATATGTAATGCCCTCAAAATAATACATAAAACCCAACAATCTTGACATGCATAGACATATGAGAAATAAACATCTTTCCATTTATCAGAGTATTCATTACAAAAGTATTACATGTTGACAACAAAAGTAATGTAAATGCCCTACGGGCTTACAACTTTCCAAGCCAACACTTGGTTACAAGAAGAGAGTACTAACTCAAATACATATTAAGCCCTTGGCTTGAATTTACATGTAATACATCAAAAGATAACAAAACAACAAAAAGAGTCTTCAACTCCCAGAACCTCCCAAGCTATGTCCTTGGAGGTGGCATATCACCTGGACCTGAAAATGATATCCCGTATAGGGTGAGCCACAGCCCAGCAGGGATATTCTAAACCAATCATAAACAATGACTAAAATAAGAGCATTTGATAGATGGTTACCACTTAATAACCAGTTTATATCACTATACAGTCCCATGACAATCATGTCCATGTTACGTTCCACTTTCCCCTACTTAACCCAATCATTTCATAAACATGGCTCAGAACTTGGCCAATCATTCAGTGAGACTATATCTCAGGTTAAAACATTTCCATACCTTACAATTCAAATGAGATAGCAACTCATATTATAACACTTCCAATACTTCAAATAATACATATATTCGCTGTATTATCACTTCCATTCAATACACATATTTGCTGTATTAACACTTCAATCTGATACACGTATTTGCTGTATCTATGGAGTCCATCCCCTATCTCCTCCCAAACAGGTTTGAGAGTCTATCCCCTATCTTCCCTCAAACCATAGAGTACATCCTCTATCTCCTCCCACACAATACACATATTCCAAGTATATAAACAATTATCATATACAATGATCAATCAATACACATATTTGATGTATTATTTCAACCGTCATAATCAATGACATATTCAATATGATTAGTTTCGATTTTCCCTAATCAACATGCAGTGTCTACAACAATCAAGACTATCCTCAACTGATAGCCCAAAGCAGTTATTTCTAAACAAATAATAAATGCATAAACAGCTAAAATATCAACAATTTCATTGGTGAGTGATTAAATTATCCAACTCCACCATTCAACTTTATAATTCTCCAATCTCATAATCTCCAACTCAATTTCATATTCCCACAAATTAATTATTCAAATTAATTTATCACATAACTAGGGCATTTTTTCCCCTAATTTACAATATCAACCCTAAGGTTCATTTTCATCGATAATACAACAATAATCCCATTTCTCAAAGTCTTACACACATATGGGTTTTATTATTTGAAAACCCCTTTTTTATAAATTACACAACAACCCCAACTTTTTCCAAAATTACCCAACATCACCAACTAATCAAAATGACCAAAATTAAAGACAAAACTCATAAGATGGAGTAGGGTATCCCTACCTCGAAATTTGAAGCCCAAAAAAGTAGATGAGAAAAAACCAAAGTGCTCCAAATCCACTATTGTTCAGATTAAAACAAAGCCCTCGCGACCTTCTACCTGTCTTACAAAGAACTTAGGGTTGAAACACACTAAAAACAGATGAAACCCTAGAGAGAAGTTAAGTGTAGAGAGAGAGAGAGAGAGAGAGAGCTGAATCTAGGGTTTTGAAATCAAAAGAGATGAAAAGTTGAAGTGTTTACCCGTTGCTGTCTACTGATATAACACAGGCTCGCTCGAGCGAAGGATTGGTCACTCGAGCGACTAGACATAAAAAACCCTCGCTCGAGCGAAGAAAGCCTCGCTCGAGCCAACAATTCGAAGCTTCAGGTCTGCAACTTAGAAGCACGCTCGAGCGAAGAAAAGCTCGCCTGAGCGAAGAACTCCAAAACATAGTTCTCACTCGCTTGAGCGAAAGAAAGCTTGCTCGAGCCAAGGATTGCAACTCTCAAGTCAAAACCCAGACGCAGACGCACGCTCGAGCGACCAGACACATCAACCAACTCTCGCTCAAGCGAAGGAAACCTGGCTCGAGCGAAGGATCTAAAACAAAGAGCTCGCTTGAGCGACAAAGTCCTCGCTCTAGCGAAGACACCAAAACCTAGGCAGCAACCATTTGTTTCAAAACTCACCAAACCTGTTACAAACCTGCCCAACACATCCTATAACTCAACTATAAGGAATTAAAGGACGGAAATGAAATAAATGCAACAACACTCAACCACGGAACCTAAGTCCAGAATACTGTACGTAAAGGGGAAAACCCGGGATCGCTATAAGATAAGTATTAGACCAGACAAGCCCAACCCAATCTCGTACCACGCCCAAGCCCAACCTGCCTGACTGGACGGCGACGGCGCACACGTGTGGTTTTAATTTTAGGTCTAATGAGTTTAGCCCACCTCACCCATAATCTCACCCTTCCACAAACTTGGGTACCCTTTGGGGCCTATCCCAAGTATCCAATGTTAAGGTTTATAAACCCAAACAATTCCTCAAGCCTTTCCAATGTGGGACAAGCACATTTTACAAATGTGTAGTAAACTCACCAAAATACATTTCCACGAACCCAAAAATGTGCGTTGAATTTTCATTCATTCGGAAATGGTTTTGAGCAACCAAATACATGAATTTATTCACTACGCGGCATTAACACATGAACCCAATTAGAAACGTTAAAAATAACACTTGGGTCCCACCTTAATTAATGCTCAAAGTTAGCAAAAAATAAGGCTATACAAAAGTCATTTTCCAACAAATCTCAGAGTATAAACACATGGTATTCCATAGTATTGTGATTGGTGGAGAAGGTGGGTAGGTGGGGTATTGTATTGGGTGATTGAAAAACATGAGAGGGCAGAATAAATTATGATTGGTTAGGAGTATCGACATGTGGTATTCTAGGAATAGTTTATAATTTCTCGTCGGATACGAGAATGGTATTTTAAAAATTTGAAGAATTGTATCTTGAGAATGAAATGTGATTGAGAATTGAAAATCAAATGTTGGAATTGTAAATGTGAATGATTGAATTGTGTAATGATAATGGTGAATCCAGGGGTAGTATATAGTTGAAAATTTGATTAAATTAGGTTGAAACTTCATGGTGAAAGACCAAAAACTCACACGGTATAGATATTAATTTCCTTTCAACTAACAACTGATAAAGTGGGAGTGATTCTCAACTAGTAGATACACGACTTAGGGATACATCTGAAATTATCAATGAATTATATTATATCAAGAAACAAAAATGTTGTATTCATTAAATTTTACGAGATTGAAGTTATAACTTTGAATTGAAATCAGACTTGAAAATAATTGTATGTATATTGTATCACATCATGAATATGTGTGTTGTTGGATTCATATTACCAGAGTAGAAACATTATCTATTAGATGTTATGTTCATCCCTTGTTGTTTAAACTTTTGAGGTGATGATGTGCCATGACCTCAAGGAGTTGTGGATTGGTAGAAGAGTTGTGGCTCTTTTGTTTAGGATAGGCTTCCCTTCATATTTCATCTTTCCATACTCTTCTTATAGGCTCAATTCTAAACCTACACTGATAATTCAAATCGTTTACTTTGTGGACATCTGTAGACACCCCATTTTTGACCGACCTTAAGACTCAGACGTCACCAATTGAGTGCTTGGTGATGTTGCATATCGCGCTCGTTCAGAAGTCTCAGAGTCGCGGCCGCGAGCCCTGCCTCCTGACTCCCGAACCTTCTTTTGTACCTTGTCTCGGTTCGCGAACCAGACTCGATTTTCTCTGTTTCTTTTCCTGAGGGGAGGGAGAGGTCCCGTAGACCATCTCTCAGTGGCCGTGGGCTACATTTCGTGGTCGTAGGCCATTTTGCCCGTTTCGGAGCCCGGTTCCCGATTTTCGGAGCCGTCAGGCCGTGTGCCTCGATTTGGGACCGCCTAACCACTTCCATTTGCTCCGGTTTTTGGAATGCATCTTATTTACTCCATTTCGAGGGACACTGTGGTCCGAGAGACCAACTTCGTGGTTGAGCACCACTCCCGGTGCCTAACAGCCCACTTTCGAGGCCCCGAACTACGTGTTTCGGCTCCCGAACCTTCATTCTGCATTTTTGGGCTTTGACCCGAACTTGAGATAGTCATATTTTGAGCTCCTTTTCATGTTTGATTAAGGACCTCTTGATGTTTGACATCTCCATCTATCACTTGCTTCTTTACCCCTCCATTTTTCCCTTTTCTTGCACGATAGTTTAGGCCTACGTGTATTTATTTTCGTGGCTTGATATAAACTACAAAGTTCCTTGTTTTGAGCCCCTTTTCAACTTTGTTGAAGGGCTCTTGGCCATTTGGGACCCGCAGCTACCACTTCCCTCTTTGTCTCACCCTTTTGGCCTTTTTGGGGGGAATTTTGAATCCGAATTTCCCCCCCTTTTTTCCCCCCCTTTTTCCACCCCTTTTGCCTATATATACAGCACCCCAGGTCTGTATTAAGGGTTAGAAAAAAACTGTTTGGAGCTCCTATATTGTATCTCTCTCTCTCTATAATTCTAAGCTTCAAAATCCTTAAGTTCCTACACCCATTTCTTTACCACCACCATGCACCACCACCACTACTCCATTCCAGAAGATAGGAGTGGCTTTCCAGCAGCTAAGAGGCAACATTTTTCAGTCCTAGAGGCAGCAAAGGTTGGGTCTTCAAGGGTGAGCACTCTTCTCCCTCTTTCTAGCTCATTTTTTTGCCTCATTTTTTCAGCCTCTTTGCTTGCTGTTTTGAGCTCCGACCAAAACATAAAATGCCATTTTTTTGAGCTATATTCCATGTTTCATTAAGGGCTTATTACAGTTTGAAGCTTATTTTTGGCACTTTCTTCATTACCCCTTTGTATGCCATTATTTTGCATGATTCTTTTAGCCTATGTGTGATCTGTTTTCGAGCATGATGTAAACTGTGGTTAGGCTTATTTTGAGCCCTTCTTCAACATTGAAGAAGGGCTCATCCTTGTTTGGGACCTCCATGTATCACTTACCATTATACCCCTCTTTGGTCCTCATTTTTGCATGTTTTTTAGCTTATCTTGCTTCTGTTTTTCGGCCATGATCAGAACTGAAAGTGCCATAGTTTGACCCCCTTGTCATGTTTCATTAAGGGTCCTTGGCTGTTTGATGAATATTTTGCATACTTCATGTTATACCCCTTTGTTGGCCTATATCTTGCGTTGCATTTTGAGCATGTTTGTATATTGATTTGGGGCTTTTCATCTACTGTAAATGTTCATATTTTTAGCCCCTTTTCAGTGTTGTAGAAGAGTATTTTTTTGTTTGGTCTTTGCATCTACCACTTGCTTCTTTGTCCATTTTTCTGTCCAATTCTTGCATAAGAGCTTAGCCATACCTATGTTTGTTTTTGGGGTTTTTACAGTTCTGTAAAACATCATATTTTTGGCCCCTCTTCAATATTGTAGAAGGCCCCTAACCTGTTTGGGGTCATCAGCTGTGAGTTGCTTCTCTGTCTCATATTTAGGGCCATTTTTGCATGCTAGTTTTGCCCTATTTATGTTTGCTATTTGGCCAAGATCTGAACTGTAAAAATGCTTATCTTGGGGCTGCCTTGCTTCTGTATTTTCATCTCATGTGCAAATTATGCATGCTTTGTATAGCTATAGTTCATTCTATGTGCCTAATTTTGCATTTCGGGAGAGATTCCATGCATCGGGTGTACTTTCGCCTCATTTCGGGGCTGTTTTCCCCCACATTTCAGTGCTGAAATTCCATTAGCATGTTTGCATATCATTTTCCATGCTATTGCATTGCATATGCCATTGCCTCAGTT
>NW_021024659.1:442604-470865 GCF_004153795.1 Camellia sinensis | reverse complement strand
AAAATAAAATATTATTTAATTATAGTGATGAAATGGATGTTATAGAGGACGAAAAATTCAACATTTAGAGATGAAAATTTTCGTCGCCAAAAATGACGAATAGGCGACGAAACGATTTTTCGTCACCAGATACTTTTTGCAACGACAAATAGACAACAAATGTGGTGACAAACTTTATTTGTCACAGATCATTTTGGTGACGAAAATTTGATGTTTGGAGACAGTCAGGCTGTTACCAAAGGCCTTTTTTGTTGTAGTGAGAATAACATGTTACTGTTTACAACAATTTCAGTGGTAATAATTTTTTTTTAAAAAATTTCATAATCAACATGAATTTTATTTGACAGATTTTAATAAGAATATTCTAAAATTAATTTTATTAGAAACTGATATCTATAACTTATTTAACTTATTGAGTAGATTGGTGTTGGTATGTCTAGTTGCTACATGTAGACTAACGATACAACAATAATAGATGGCAACTAAAACTAGAATTCTATACAGTTTGGGAGCTTTGTCTAATCCACTAGATGAAATTCTAGGCATTCACTGAAAATTGATGTCTCATATTAAAGTTGATTATATTCTCAACACATGGAAACTTTCAAAAGCATACTGTTAACACAAGCACATATATTCCACCACCTGAAAATTTAATTTTGGACTTTTAGCCTGAGCGTCCTCTGAAAAAGCATAACTTTGAAAAAGCATAACTGAAAAGAAAAAAAAAAATTTAAAAAAATGTAGCTCTTTGGAAAAAGCATAACTAAAAAAAAAATTTAAATGTAGTAGTGCAGCTAAACCACCCCCAACCCAACCCAACCCAATAAATAGGTTATCGTTTGTGTCCCAACTACCTAACAAAGACAAATTACTATGCGTTTATCTGTAAAAATTTTCATTGCATCACTAGTTGGACTAAATAGACAATGCACATATAGTGTTTTGGGAGTGTGAATCTTTTGGCTATCTCAATTGAAATTAAAAAAAGCACAAAAGATTAAATAGGCTAATTAAGTCAATAAAACAAAATATCATATTTAAACCATAATCATTTTAATTTTTCTCTAAGAAAAGTCAAAAAAATAAAAATAAAAAATCAATTTTTAACTTACTTCTCAAAATAGACTTCTGTCCAATCAATTCTAAATTCCAGTTTTGGATATAAAAATGAGTCTTTGAATTGACAATTTTCTCATGCTATATATTTAAGAAGACTATTGAGTCTCATCAGGGGATGTAATACAGAATTAACCGATTGAAAAAGATTAAGATTAGTTGATTAAAAGACCTCAATACCCTCAAATTATGATCATTACACCATGTTATCCATAAGTCTCTTTGTTACAATTTCTAGCAAGTTCAACTACTTTCTAATAATCAACTTCTTTTAAAAATTATTCAAGTTTATTTCTGTCTCATAAACTAATTATTTTGACACAAATTTTTTAAATTATTATTATTATTATATATATATATATATAAATGTGCGCATCACATAGTAAATCTAGGCTAATAACCGGAATAAGAACGCATAATGTTTTCAAAACTAGATATCATGGTTAGTAGAGGCCGATCTTTGATCGGGCGAGCGGGGGTGCTCACGAAGTGACCTTCCCCAATCGTACCCAAGTTCCCGAGCCGAGGCAACTTTGGTGATGACGGACACGTGGCCTTTGGCACCGAGTTAGGGTTTCCTAAATTTCCCATTAAAAAAAATATTTAGGTGGCGACTCTGTATCTGGCAAAGCAGTCCATGTTTGACACTTCTTTTCAAAAATCTGTTTTTCAAAACGATTTGCCGGATTTGGACTCTTTGGTTCAGATTAAGAACCGTGACAATTTGAGAGTCTGAGCTGTAGTGACCCCAAATGAACAGAACGGGACTTAATCCTCCCAGGGCGTTCGGGAACGTCTACAACATCGTAATAAAGGTTATACATACAAAAAATTAACTTCATTAGACAACTATAAACATATGAATAAATAGCATTTTATTTTAAAAAAATGAATGGTTTAAGTTTACAATCACATTTGTCATTCATTTAATAAAACAAAATGTGATTTTTTTTCTTATATTTATAAATGTTTGATGAAACTCATGTTTTATATAGATGGCCTTTATTGTGAAACCTACGAGATAAACAGTTCGGATCATTGATGTGAGTTTAGAATTGAGCGCAATAAAGGAAATATGAAAAAATATAGAGAAATAAGTTATGGATGAGAGCTTATCCCTTTTTGTTGTGGCCCAGAGGTTTTTTGTATGGCTTTTAGCCTTATTTACAAGGGATGAACCCTTTTTCTTGATGTACCCCATGGGCATCTCAATTGTAATAGACATGACATTATTTTTTGAAAAAAATTAAAAAAAAAAACATTAGGGTTCGATCTTTATAACAAAATAAATATTGAGTTTTTAATTTTATTAATTTAAATTCTAATTTTTTTATTTGTTTTCAATTTAAATCATTCATCTATTTTTATTAAGTAAAACTGATAGAAAAATAATATTTTAGTTATTAAACATAATATAGATGTACATAAAATATCTAAAATATTAATTTTTATTGAGTTTAATGATTAAAATATCACTTCCTGTCATTTTTATTTAACAAAAACAAACAAATAATTCACAATGAAAACAAATCAAAAAATTAAAATTTATTTATTTATTTTTGTGTGTATAGTTTTTTTTTTTTTTGAACAACAAAAAAGAGTGTTCTGAGGTGTCATCACTACATTCGTAGGCCCAGGCCCAGGCCTCGGGGTAGCCGACAAATGTGGCCGGACTATTGTTTCAAATCTTGTTGTTTTGTCATTTTCTTTCTTTAATTGCTTATCATTGTTAAATTATTGTCTTTAACCTCATAATATGGATCTCGAAAATTTGATGTGTGTAGAAAAATTCAATTTCATAATTTAATAAAAAAAATTACTAGCATTTCAAAATATGAAGCTTTTATTTACGTCATAGATTTAACTTTTCGCACCTATTTTTTCACTCCACTAACTATAAATTTTTAAAATTTTTATCTCTTTACAACCCTTATAATTCCTAATATACCTCCATCCTTAATCTTAAATCTTTTTTAAATCTATCCTCTTCCACTCTCTCTTCCATTTTGTCTCACTTTCACCACCCTAGATGAGAATGACAACTTGCTAGAAAAAGAAATTGAGCATTTGGGAGTCAAGATGGGAAAAGGAGAAGGTAGTAGCACGGAGAACTATTTTTTAGAGTTTCTTTATTTTTATTTTTTTTATGGGTTTACTGTTTTGATTAATCTAATCAGAATTGAACAAACTTAATTTGTTTAGCAGATAAGGATCAAGCAAATCAAGTTTGGTCAATCATTGCTTGCCAAATGGTCGAAAGTTGGTCAAACTAGTTAAATTCGGCTTTAGTTGTCCAAACAATCTTAAAATTCGATGAACAATGGTCTACTAATCTTATTTCATTGAGCAAATTAGTATAAAATAATACAAAATTATTTGATGGTTCTCTAAGGGCACAATCACATGCCGTCTTAAATTGAATGTGATTCAAAAAAAGGATGAGATCCATTTATTAATGTTAGTGACAAAAAATAAAAAAATAAGAGACATAACAATTGGTGATTGATTGCGATATATAGTAACACCTACCAAATTTTCCTTCACAATAGGGCCACATGGGAGGGAGAGGAAATTCTCATTTCAGTATTAAGGAGAATTTTTTGCAATGTCCATAACATCTAGTAGGTAGGATTTTGGAGAACTTATTAGGAATTTTTTTTTTTCAATACTTGTATCTTCATAATATATCTTTATATTTTAAGAAATTTTAGTATTTAGATATTTGATCTATCAAATCTTAATTTTTATATTTAAAATATTTTATGAATAATTTCACCATTATAAATATTTTTTTAAATCCTTAACAATTTAATGATATAAACATTTATATTTGACAGTGTATATGTTTATATTAACGTGTGGATGTTCACATCACGAAATATTGAACATTCATACTTCACCCTATTATTATTAGAGATATTTTGATAACTATATCATTCATTAAACTTATTAAAATATATAAAAATAATTTAAATAAAATAAAATAAAATATAAATATATAAAAAGAAATTTATGAATAAATGTTCTTACAATTTTTTATTTCAATTTTTTTTTTGTCTTCTTAAAATTCAAGGTGGACCATCCATCCGTCCATCCATCAATGCTTCAAAGGCGTCGGGCAAACCCTAAAACGTGGCTTCCATGCATGGATTGGTCCGGAGCAGCACACGTTGGGCCTAAGATTACATATTGGTTCTTAATTCCCTACCCTACTGCTACTACTACTACTTGATTGAGGTTGAGTTGAGAGACATAAACAAGCAGAAGAGAAAAGAGAGAAGAGAAAAAAGAGGAAAGCTCAATTGGCATTGGGTAGTAGAGATAATGTTCTACAGAGGGTGTGTTCATGTCTCAGATTTACATATATTTGTATGTACTTATGTATATTTGCGTTTCTCTATGTATGTGTATGCATATTTTCTAAGATTTATTGTTATATTATAGATACCCAGAAGCCAAAATTTTAATTCTCTGTTAAATTTAATTGCTTTTATTTCTCAGGGGTTTGTGTTGGTCTGATACAAACTTTTATAAGCAATGAGAAACTCAAGTGTTTAGCATAAATCTTTGCATGGGTTGTGTGGTTTGTGATTGGCTTCTGTTGCGTTAATGGTTTTTGAGCGGTTAGCATTGGATGAGTCTTATACGGGTTTGACATGGTGAAACATTGAGGTGTTTTAGGCTGAACTGTGAATTATGAATTTGTTAGATATACCCAGAAGCCTTTATTTGATTTCTTTTTGTTATTCTTTCCTTGTTTGATGTAGTTTTGATTTGAAGATGTATCAGGAAGAGGGTAAATAATTGGTTTTACATATTCCTTACCTGGCTAATACAAGCAGATTATGTTGCTTTAATTGGATTGGAGTGGTTGAGCTTATGGCTTTGATGTTGGCTTGAAAGTGAATCATTCAATCTCTTACAAGAACTATTGTCTGAGTTTAATGAGGATAGACATAACCCATAATTTTCTCTCTCTCTCTGATTGTTTTGTTCTGTTTTCTCTGATGAAGCATCTTGTTTAGATTTAAAAGTGCACTAGGTAGATTAAAATGAAATATTTTACCGTGACTCTGACTCTAGCTCTGATGTAGGTTTCAAAATAAGGGTCATTCATACTTTCGTACAGGAGCTATAACTTATGAATTAAGTGTGTATGTGTATATATTGATAAGAACGAATTAAGTTGAGATATTAAGAACCCATATTTTATTTCACTTACAAAGTTTTATTCTTGATTCTATGTTCAGGAAAAGGATTTGAAATTAAAACTTTAGAGTTGTAACAGAGTAGAGTAATGTAGATTTTTGGAGATAGTTCTGACAAGTGATTGTTATTTGTGTTTCTTTTGTGGATTTATGGGTATGAAGTAGATATGGAGATGTTGGCAATGGGTATGAAATGGGTCCAAAGCGGCAGCGGGTGATTGATCAGGGTTCTTCATATGGGACTTCTCTTGGTTCTGGTTTTATGTATAATCCTTCTCCTTATTTCTATATTGGCCAGCCACCTCCTTTCCCTGTTGTCCGACTTCAAGGCCTTCCATTTGACTGCTCGGAAGCTGATATTGAAGAGTTCTTCCATGGTCTTGACATAGTTGATGTTCTTTTTGTCCACAAGAATGGGAAGTTCACAGGGGAAGCTTACTGTGTTTTGGCATATCCTCTTCAAGTCAATTTTGCTCTTCAGAGGAAGGCAGAACATTGGCAGGAGGTATGTCGAGGTTTTCAGAAGCAAAAGGAAGGAATACTATAAGGCCATAGCAAATGAAGTTTCAGAGTCACGTGGTGGTTCACCTCACCAAAATGTCTCTAGAGCAAAATCATTTGATAATGGAAAGGATTCAGCTGAACACACAGGGGTATTGCGAATTAGGGGATTGCCATTCTTAGCTGGCAAGGATGATATTATGGATTTCTTTAAGGATTTTGTACTTTCAGTAGACTCAATTCATATCACGGTTAATTCGGAAGGAAGGTCAACCGGGGAAGCTTTTGTGGGATTTGCAAATGCAGAAGATTCAAAAGCTGCAATGGCAAAGGATAGAAAGACACTTGGAAATCGCTATGTAGAGCTTTTCCCTTCATCGCATGAGGAGTTGGATGCAGCAATTTCGAGGGGCCGGTGACTATTTTTTAAATTTTCTTTATATAATTTTATTATTTTGATATTATATATTAGTTATTAATATTATGTTTAGCACTAGTATGATATTTGGATTTTGCTTTAGTAGTTTTAGTTTGACTTGGAAGTAGTAAACTTTTGATTTCTTGTTTACACGTCAAGATGTCTTTTGTTTAAGAAAAATTACTGAGCAGCTATGCCTTATATCTGAGACTGTATTCAAATTTGGGTTTATTTGTATCCAAATATTTAGCATCACAATCATCCCTGTTTCCATCACATTGTCCATAACTTTGCCAGCACATGTCCTTGTCACTGTTTTTTAACATCCTGTCGCTGTCACTACTAGGAGTCTTGTACCATATTCACCACATCCATACCCATTCTATTACATCATGATTCCATTCCAACATGATCACTTTGTCACTGTAGCCACAAGCATTGATATCACTGACTGGTGTGAACGACTCACTGACTCTTCTTGTACTCAATCACCACAACTAATGACGAAGAAGCTGGAGTTGAAAACTTGGTTTATTTTTCATTTAAAATTGGTATTTCAGTAACTCTTGTAATTAGTTGAATTCCTTTTCCTTGAATGATTTTTGAAACCTCAATCGCAATTTTTTTAGCTGACTGCTTCCCTATGAAATTTACATGAAAAAATAAGTTGTAAAACTATATATATATATATATTTTTTTTTTTTTTCTTTCAGAAATCAGAGTCTCTAGGTGTGGATTTGTCTTAGATACCTACCAGTTCATTAATGAACTTATTTAGATACAGACTGAGGAGACATAAATGTCTTAACCCAAGAAAATGACAAGGCTGGAGTGCCACAGGGGAAGTATGGAACTAGAAAATACCAGCTCATGGTGAGATCTCTTTGAGTGTAAGAGTAACCCTCCATGGTAGGAAAAATAAATGACACTCCTTGCAAGGTTTTGAAAAGTGGTTGCGGTGGCTGTAACGGTGGGGGTAGCGCGGTTGCAGTTGTGGGGTGTAAAGGCCGTAGCGTAACGGTTGCGGTAATTGGAACTGTGAATTTTTTTATTTTTCGCACAATTTGAAAAAAACTTGCTGATACGCATATTTTTTTTTCCATGATCATATTTATTGGGTTTTAAAATAAATTTTGATCAATTTTTGTAAATTTTTAAGTGTGATCCAATATATTTCATATTTTTAAATCATTATAAACTGATTTTTTTACATTTTATTTTAATAATTAATGACGTTATATTATACAAAAAATCAATCACTAACTATTATATATAAGATAAACAATGACAAAAGTAAGAGAATAAATAAGAGCCTAAATATATATATATATATATATATTTTAATCAATCTAAATAGATAATGACCGCACTTATTATTATTATTATTATTATTATTATTATTATCATCATCAAACAATATATAGATAGACACACACAAACAAAATGGTTGAGTGATAGTAGCTGAATAGAATAGCTTAGGTTTTATAGTTTTAACAAATCAATAATATGTTCTTCATCTTTCCTCTTTTCTCTCTCTATCTCTTGCTCCTCCATCTTCCCTCCTCTCTCTATCTCTCTTCTCTCATTTTTAGCCTTTTTTTGCGTGTTTTTTTCCAAAGAAGCAGTTCGAAACCGTTACGTAACGGTGCGTAACAGGTCGTTACGGCTGTTACGGCACCTTTACGATTGCTATGGCAGCTGCTACGGCCGACACACTGGTGAATCTCAATCACCCTGCAAAAGTGGCTGTAACAGGTGGCGGTAACCACCACAACTGTAACGGTTGCGGCCGCTTTTGAAAACCTTGCTCACCTGTGATAAAATCTGTAGTTTTCTGTGCAGAAAGCTATAGTAGCGAAACCATCTGTACTTAGTTGCATGCTCTGAACGATTGACAAAATTTAATTTCCATTTGTAGCTTTTCAATGTTTTTGAAAGTTAGAAATGATATTTTAAGGAGAAGACCTACGAACTAGCTTTGCAAGGATTTGGACCATGGCTCTAGAATTGCAATGAACAATGATACTGGTTGAAAATTTCTTAGCACAAACTTGCAATACCTTATCTTCCATGTAGCAAGCATTTTCCCTTCATTGTCGGTGCATAAACTTGTGGAATGGTAAAAGGCAAAGAAACCCTTGCTTGGAGAGCTATGTTACATTGAATCTTCAAGTAACCGTGTCGACCCAACCCAACACAGGCATGGGATATGGTTGCAATCCTTCTAATTAGACAACGTATCCCCATATTCATATCTAATTTTTTTATTCTTTTTGCCGAGTCAGCATATCCTAAAATTTAGAGTTTGATGTGTTTAACCTTTTTTTGATAACTTGGTATCTAGCCCAAACGAGTTAGCTTAATGGATCCATTTGTCTAGTTGGATCTATTTAATGAATAATATGATAAGAAAATAAAAATTAAATTAAAGATTGATAAAATAGTAATGTATACAATATATAACAAAAGAAACATTTTTTTATTACGTAGACCTTACTGTAAAGACATGAATAGGCTCAAAAGACTCCCTTTGATTATGCCTCGTTTGATTTTAATAAATCCCATTGGATATTTTAGGGTTAATTACACTAAGACCCTCTTAACTATTAGTGAATATTACTTTACCGCCCCCTCATCCATGGTTATTAAATTTGCATTTCGAATCGTAGGATTGTACGATCCTATGATCTTACATTGCTAAAACGATCCAGATCGTTGTAGGATCAATATTATAACAAGATCACAAGTAGGATCGTGTAGGATCATATGGGATCGTGCAAGATTGTAGGTAGGATCGTAAGTAGGACTGTAGATTTTATGATTTTTCACCTTATTTTTAATATGTAAAGTTCTAATTTGTATTTTTATCTTTGTTTTTAATAGAAAATAAGATCTTACAATCCTGAATCCGATCCTATGATCCGATCCACCAGACCCTCTCATCAATCCTACCTAGGATCTCGATTTTAACAATCTTGCCCTCATCTATGAATCCATACATATTGACTCCCCCAACTATGATAATTGTACAAATACACTCTTTTTGGAGGTGGTCTGGAGAGATGGTCTGCAAGGGGGTGAAAGTGATACTTTTTTAAAGTTGAAGGGGTCAAAATGATGGATTCATAGATGAGGGGGTGTAAAGTGATATTTGTTAATAGTTGAGGGGGTCTTGGTATAAATAACTCGATATATTATTGCATAAATTTAGCTTAAGTTTTCTAATTAATTGGTGTTTACTATTTTTATTAATGATAATTTCAACTTTGTCAATTGTGACGGTGGAATTCCGACTTCAATTAGTTACTTGGGCTCCACTATTGCATCATAAATTTTGGAAATTTCAATTATTTTAATCCTGTGTTTTCTTCTTATCATCTGAAAGTGGGAGGGAATTACTGTCAAGGTTCTTTCAATGCTATTTTTATGTGAATACAGGTTGCCATTGACAAACTTTGAGAATACTTTAATTGTTATTTCTTGGATAAGCCAATCACAAAGTGGCCATTTAGCTAATTCTTCTTAACATAGTTTTGAATGTCATAGGGTTGACCATGACTTGATGCATTTGTGCTTTGTATGTCATATACACGTGAACCTATGATTGTTGGAGCCAGGGTTGTCAAAATCGGAATCTTACATTGGATCGTTGGAGGGGTTTACAGGATCGGATCATAGAAATAGATTGATTGTAAGATCATACCAAAAAAGAAAAATTGCAAAGTAATTTAATTTGAATAAACATTTCTTAGAAAATATATACACAATATAAGCCTAAATTATATTAAAAAAGAATTGAAAAATTTGTGAAAAAATATAAGAGCAACTCTAGTGGTGTAGTATTTAGGTGTAGCAGTGTCAAAGTAGAGCACAACACAACATAAAACACTCACTCTAACAATGTAGTATATTTTGTGCTAAAATAGCATAGTATTATTTCTTGTGCCAAATTCGGCTTAAGGATATAGCACAGTGTTATTTTTATACTACACTCTTGACTAGTTGATATTTTTTTTTAATAAAATTATATCTAACCATTATAATGAGAGTTTAATTTATGTATTATGCCATTATTAATCTAACAACAAAGAAATTGAAATCTTCACCTAAAATAACAATTGAAATTCTCACAAAAATTATTTTTCACGTTAATAGCAATATCCCAATGAGTCATGATGACTCTACCTCCAATCCTTTGACGCTTCTATTTCTCTAGACTCCATTCAAGATCCAATTGAAGCCGTTGTTGATTCTCCAAAAACTAAAAGGTCTAATGGTATGGAAGGAAGGCTGAAAAAGAATTGCATAGAAAGAGCAAGGTAACAGAAGATAAGCGCTTTTGTTTTTGTCATTTGATTGAAAACTTTAATGAGCAACTATGAGATACTCAAGAGAGGAATTCTAGATTAGAAAAAAGAAAAATGTGATAATATAATTATGGCTATGGACTTAAAAATATGATAACTTTGACTTAAATTAGTAGTTGATCGGTAGGTAGCAAATAAAGACAAATAACACGAAAAGTACTACATTGCTGGAGCACTTGTGCTATCTTGGCACAATAAATTCTACACACTAGTGAAGTGGCTTGTAGCAAATCTGTATAAAGTGCATTTTTACTGTGCTAAAAATAGTACAAAGAAATACTACACCAATGGAGATGCTCTAATGCTCCATGTAAAATATAAATATAATATTATACAATTGAAAAACTCAATAGTAAAAGTTAACAAAGTTGGATTTGAAAATAGATTGCAAACTCTAAAGAGAATAAATAAATAAAAGAAAAAAGTTTACTTTAATGTGTCATAAAATTAAATATATAGTTGCGTCCTGCAATGGTAATAAATAAAACAAAGAACAACTTTGGACACTTCAAAATAAAATAAAAGAGCTATATAATGCCGGAAGATAAACGAAAAACGTGGAAAATCAAAAACCAAGAAAATAAATAGAAAAAGGGATTGAAAGCTAAGAAGCACGGACACTTCTAAGAAGGTGACGTATCCATGTCGTGTCCGTGTCAGACGCTGACACTCTTTGAATACTTCTCCAACACGTGTTCGACACCCTTCAAAATATATCCTATTTTTTAATATTTTTTAAACACCCGAACACTCTTTGGACACTTTGAGAACACACGTGTGTATCTCTTAAACACATGTGTTTATCGATTAGACACATGTGAAACTAATTATAAGTTTGAACAAAACAACTTTAGATACAATAATAAAACAAAAAACATATAAATTTATAGGAATTAGTGTCATATTGTATTTTTTTTTTTTATCTTTGAATGATATATTCATCTATATATAACATATAATAAATATATAAAATTATATATTTCATGCGTGTCCCCCATGTGTCGTGTCCTGCATTTTTTGAAAATTAACGTGTCGGCGTGTCTGTGTCGTATCCGTGTCGCGTCGCGTGTCTGTGCCCATGCTTCTTAGGTTAAAAGTCGTATCATGTTTCAGTATACAATTACTATAAAAAAAAGATGAGAGAAAAGCATAAATAGAGTAAAAGAAAAGGATTCTCCAAGAAACCAAAACAAAGAGAATCAAACGAATAAATAGACCGTAGGCTATTTTACTAAATGTAGAAAAAGGGGAAAAAAAAATAGTCAGATAATCTACTATGCAATATGAGAGAGAGGGGGTGGGAGGAGATACAACAAAGTAGAATGAGTTTGTTTCTTTCGACAAGCTAGTTCTCCTAAATTATTGCAATATGAATTTCTATTTCCCTAGTTTATTTTTCCAAGTCCATTTTAATTTAATATTACTTATTTTAGTCATTTGGACCACAAAAAATTGGTATTTTAGGAAACAAACACAAAATTTACAATCAGAAAAGTATGAAAACCTGGAGGACTTTGTACTATCCCAGCCCATACAATACAAAACATTGCTTAAAAATTGGATTAGATCTAGATCGGGATTCGATGAGCCTATAAGATCTAACTATCATAATGAAAAGATCCTACATACGAGGGATTTTTTACACAATCCAAATTGATTTTGTGTAAATGGATCATAAGATCTTGATTGGGATTATGATAACCTTGGTTAGAGCTACACTTACTAATATATTCAAAGTTTCCCAGGGATTGAATGGTGGTTGTTTACGAGATGTTTGATGATCTCTTGCTCTCTAACATATTTGGCTGGTAGTTTGAATATTATTGGCAATGATATATTATGTGGTTTTTTTTTAAACAATCCAAATAATTTTTGGTGAGAAGCATGACTTTTATAATTGATTTATTTCATGCAAATTAGGAATGACAATCTGATATAATTTTGGCATTGTTAAAAGTGGAGGATCTAAGTTTCCCCTTGAGGAATTGGTTCTTAGTTGACAAGGACTTGTTTCTTATATCTATAATTGATTTACATTTTCCTATCTCTTACTCTGTTACGCATGAAATGAAGTGTGTTATTTTTTCTCCTTTAGGAGTTTATAAATCTGAAAAGGGTATAATATATTCGTTTATCAGATCCAACATTTCTTGTAAACGAAAATCTTCTGATGAGGGGAAGGATTTAGCTGAACAGCTGGCAAGGGTGATATTTTAGATTTCTTCAAAGATTTTGTGTTGTCGGAAGATGCGATTCACTTGACATTTAATTGGGATGGGAGGCTAACTGGTGAAGCATTTGTGGAGTTTGCTAGCGCAGAGGATTCAAAAGAAGCAATGGCTAAGGATAGGATGACTCTGGGGAGTCGTTATATAGAGCTGTTTCCGTCATCATTCGAGGAGTTGAATGAAGCACTTTCAAGGGGACGGTGACTTTATTCATCTCCCCCCCCCCAAAAAAAAAACCCCCCCCAAAAAAAAAACCCTGTGACTTAACATTTTTCGCCTTTTAAGTTGCTATTTTATACTAATGATATTTTACTTGAGGTATAAAGATATTTGTTGGTGTGTTTAATAATTTGCCAAAACTTTGGAAGAAACTTATATTGCAAATTACTGCTTTAGAGTTGTCAATCTTGGTCAAATCAGATTATGACGGCCACGTTTTCACATATGATGGTTGTATGTTGCTCAAGTTAGTATATTGAAAAGCAATAATTGCTGCGTAATAAGAGGATGATTTAGTCAGGACTGTACCTAAGGTTCCTTGGGAAATAGACTTGATATAAGCTTTTGCCTCTTCTAAAGGGTTTTTTGCTCAAATTTTTTTTTTTGAATTTTTTGATTAATATTTTGAGATATCAAGTAATCAAAACACTTTGTATGTTTCATTTGCAATGCTGCTGGACTTTTTATGCAATGTTGATTAACATCCACTGGAGTCTGCATATTATATATCTAGCATTGATGGTAAAAGTTCAATTGTGTTTATGCATTGAAATATTGTTACAACTACCTTGATGCTCTGTTGTTGTGGGGTATCTTCAGCACCTATGACCTTCAATGATGCACCCATTAACAATTCAAAATCTTATAGGTATTATTCTTGGTGTTTTTGGCCCCCGCTTCTTTTAACTAAACGAAACATTCACTAACAATTTTTTTCTTTTTTACTGCTGAAGATTCCCTTGAAAGAATGTTTTAGGAGGCTTTTATTTCTGTGACCCAAGACTTCATACTTGTCCTTGCTAGTCGAACATTTTGTCTAGGTCCAACAAACATTGAAACAAAGCATGCTAACAAGAAAAAGAGGCAAACTTAAAATTTTATATGTGGAGCGCCCGTGCCCTCTGGACATTGTGTTATCAAATTTGAGGTTAGTTTGGTTCATGTATCTGTTAATTTTAGGTTAATGTGCATAGGTACATTTATTTATGTTTTATTAGATTTTAGTGACCAAGGAAAGTTTGCACAGGTACATTTATTAGATTTGGATGGATTGTAATGTGATCCCGGTGTTGTACTACGGGTCAAGTTGTGTTTTTGAACTTCTTACACTGTTTTTATGAAGACTATAGAATATTCAAATTCCTCAAAACTTATTTTATCTTGATGGAGGATGAATTGCAGTATGGTCTATGGGTTGTATTATGGGTATTTTTATAGGATTTATATTAGGACTAGAATATTCAAAATTATCATTGTATTGCCTATTTAGAATTTTTCGATCTTGGAAATAGGAGCCAACAATATATAAATATTTGTGTAATCTTTCTATGCAATGGATTTTAATTATAAGAATTTGAGATTGCATTTGGGTGATTTTGCTTCATGTTCTCTTTTCTATCATTATTCAAGTTCATATTTCCTCTCAGAATGGTGACATTGGCTAAAACGTTTTCACATTTTTGTACTTTCATTAGTTTGGTTTTAGAGCTAAGGCATTCTATACTCTTTTCTTACCAATTATTCAATTTATATATTTTCTTTTGCAATGGTAACTAACTTGGTAATGAATGGCAATGCATTTATTGACTTTTATTTCAGCTTTGGCATGTGTTGATTGAATATTGTCACAATTATTTCTTATATTGTTCATTGTCATTCATGTTCCTTTTAGGCTTCAGTTCATGAGAAGTTGAGGAAGCAGTGTATAAATTATGCTTGATCCAAATATGGCTTTCTGTTCATTTGTACTACTTCTTACATGCATTAGTAAATTATGATATTTAGGGTTGGGCTTCTCTTAAGAGAACTTGAGAGGCTCACGAGGCTCATCACGGATATCATTTTGATAATTTATTCATTTTATAAGACTCTCAGTATATATTAAGTTGATATAATAATCTTAATTTTTTTTTTTTAAAATATGAAAAAATAGACAATTAATTATTATTAGGGTAAATTACCAACACCCTCTCGAGGTTTGTCTAAAATACAGTTTCTTCTTGAGGTTTGGAAAATTACAAATTGCCTCCGAGGTTTATATTTGCATAATAAATGAGGGGGACAATTTGTTATGCAAATATAAATCTTAAAGGGAATTCATATTTTAGTCAAACCTCGAGGGTATTGGACAAACACTATAAAATAAAAAAAAAATTATGATTATTAGATTAATCTATTTTTATTTTTTTTATTGATCATGTACACATAGAATTTTACATAATAAATTATTCAAATTATTGAGGCCACTCTTTTAAGTTTTCTTAAATTCAAATTTAAAAGAAGCCGAACTCAATATTTATATGGAATTGAAAATTTTAAAGTATAATGTTGTGGTCATGTACAACATGGACATGAGACCAAGAGTTATCCTGGTTGATGAGACGATTTCCTACTGCGTGCAATGCCCCGAAAAATAAAAAAATATATGGTAGGTGTAACAGACACTTTTGCCCATACACCATTAGTTCATCCCCTAGTGAAACAGACGAAAATTTTTGATGATAACATGTATGTTTCCAGTTTTTTTAAAATATTTTTCAGAAAAATTTATTTTCTTATTTTTTGTATTTTTTTTTTATTTTTACGGAATTTTTTTTAATATTTTAAGCAATTTTTTTAATTCTTTGACATACTTAACATAAATACACTTAAAAAAAATCTAATTTTCATGAATTTTTTCTAAAAAAATTCACGAAATACCAAAAATACAAAAAATATATAAAAAATTTAGTATATTTTTTGTATTTTTGTGTATTTATTAATTTTTTCACAAATATTTTACTTTTTAAATACATCTAAGTAAGGTGGATCTAAAAAAAATAATTTTTTTTTTAAAATTTTAAAATATTCACTGAAAAAAAAAATAAATTAATTTTTAAAAAATGAATTCAAAAAATTAAAATCAAACACATTGATTATTTTTTAGACTAAGATATATATTTTACCTTTTATTATTTTTATTTATTTATAACATCAGTGAAACGTTGATATTTTATGTTTGCATAGGACATGCACATCATTGAGAAAATTAGTGTAATTTGGTAAACTATGGAGGGATGTTTTGGCAACACGCTAAAAAAAAATTAAAAGTCAATTTTTAATTTTTTGGGAAGAATAAAAAAAAAAAAAAGTTAAAAGTCAATTTTTAATTCATTTTGGGTCATATCATTTTTTATATAAAAGGAAAATTTTATTTCCACACACAACCTTATCTCAGTGTACATCATTTCTCAATATACACACTTATTAATCTAGTTATTACTTATTATTCTCAATCCACACGCTAAATATTTCAATTATACCCTTCATTAATATTATACGCACACCATCGTCATTCCACACACTTGTTGAAAATTATACAGTTTAAATATTGAAGCATAGAAAAAAAATAAATGACAGACAAGCGAGTGAATTGAGGGCATGTTTGATTGGGTGGATTGGAGCATGGGATTGGAATTATTAATCCGTGGGCCCAATTATCCTATGTTTGTTTTAACATTTTGATTTAGGATTAATAATCTAATAGATAATTAATCCAACAAATTTGTAGGATTATTAATAATGGGGTAGAGGTGAAATTATTAATCCAATGGATATTAATCCAATTGGATAGTGAATACCACACTAATTTAATAAGATTATTAATACTTCACTATTAGTGTTGTGAATCAATCATGACCTATGAAAATAGCAGGGGTTAGTTGTCATGGGGGGTTGCGATGGCAGCACCGAGAGAAGGATCGCGACAACATGGAGGAAAGAAAAAATAAAATGAAAAAGAGAAGAGATCATGTCAGCAACATCAACGGAGTCCGGATCCTCTCCAGCCAAAGACCCCCTCCTGTCCTCCGGTCAAGGGCCACGATTTGGCCACGTGGCCCTTTGAAGATCTACGGCTCAGGTAAAAAAAAAAAATTGAACTTCGTTTATTCAACCCAGCACAAAATTCAAATTTTTAGTCCTCCTTGCAGATGAGCTTCTTCTTTGGAATCGATTTGCAAGCGTAGTTAATCCCAGTAGACTTCTCTGTGCAGAGATGGGTGGTTCCGAACTGTCCTTGCCCTAGCTTTTTCCCGATTGTGTACAGATTTTGGAGACTTTGGGTCTGGTAGGGAAGGACCCAGATGGGTTTTAACGGTGGTGGTGGTGGTGGTGGCGTTACGGTGGCTGGTTTCTCCATTCATGGTGGTGGGTTTGTTGAATTTGAAGAAGAAGTTTGTTGAATTTGAAGAAGAAGACATGGGTTTTGTAAACAGAGATTGATTGTTAAGGGTTTTGTAAAAAGCAATTGAAAAGGGGAAGATCAGGCTGGTTTCTCCATTCCTGGTGGTGAGTTTGTTGAATCTGAAGAAGAAGGAAATCTGAGAATGAAAGAATGAAAGAAAACATTCAATGGTGCTAAATCAATGGAAGCTGCTGCTGTGTTGAATCTGAAATGGAAAACATTCAATTTTTTTTTTTTTTTTTTTGCATCTGAGCCGTAGATCTTCATTTGAGCGAAATTCAAATTTTTATCTGAGCTGCTGCTGCTGTGTTGAATGAAAGAAGGAAAGAAATTCAATTTTTTTTTTGATCTTCATGGGAGCTGCTGCTGCTACTGCTGTGTTGAATGAAAGAAGGAAAGAAATTCAATTTTTTTTTTTTTTATCTGAGCCGTAGATCTTCAAAGGGCCACGTGGCCAAATCGTGGCCCTTGACCGGAGGACAGGAGGGGATCTTTGGCTGGAGAGGATCCGGACTCACATCAACGAGGTTCTTCTGGACCTGTTCAATCAATGAATATGAAGATGAAACCTCCACAATTAAAAATCAACACAAAGATATGACTGACATATGTAATTAGAAAAATGTTTTTTTTTTTTTAACTAGAAATTGTACTTCATTGACTCTATTTTCATATTTTCAGTATTGTTTTTAGCATTGTAACACAAAAATGAAAGCAAGTTCTATATAGTTGATATAGTTGATGATAATTTTGAATGTTTATGTAGAGGGGTATAGAGTGTGTAGTAATTAAAGTGAGAAATAATGAAAGAATAATGGAGAAATTAGGGTTTAAATTTTTTTTTTTTTACTCAAAAAATATACATTGAGATTTTTTTGTTTTTAAAAGAAGTGTATAGAGAATATTTTGATATAATATTATGGGTGTTGGTAGATGTCCACTGTGGTCATTTTATTTTAGGGTATAATTGTCATTAAAATAATAATTAATTAAATGTGTACACTGAGCTAAGTAAGTATGTGGAAATAGAATTTCCCTATATGAAACAGTGAAAAAAGTCAAAAAAATAAAAAAACTAACTTTTAATAATCTTCCCAAAATACTCGGAATATGGAATCTGGAATCTGAAATAAGGTCTCATTTGGCAACACCACTTTTTAACTTAAAAGTTAAAAAATTACTAAAAAAATCAAAAAGCTAGCAACATATATCAAAAAGTCAAAGGTTCGCTTTTATTTATATTTTTTGCACATCTTTTCATAAAAAATTAAAAAGTTATCATAAATATACTAAATTTTTTTTTACATCATATTTTAATCAATTTTTTTAAAAAAATTACTAAAAAGATATGATCCTAAACTAGGTCTAAGTGTAATTATAATTCGTTAAAAATATGGATGGTTTATCTTATCTGATGTTAATGCAAAAATATATTAATTGCATCACCTCTATTAACACTGTTGAAGTTGTCGTTGCTATAGAATAAGTCAATATAATTTTATCAAAATTATGACTAATTGTAATTTATTAATGAAAAATAAGCCTTCGTTTGGCATAAATTAAAATGAGATTTTTTGATTAAAATTGTCACAAAAGAGAAAATAAGTTTTTTTAATTTAATAAGACAAAATATCACATTTAAATCATAATTATTTTATTTTTTTTCAAAAAAGTCAAAAAACTTATTTCAATCGAAACTTTTTAACTCCAGACTAAAATAACTAAAAAAATAAAAAAAACTAAAAAATCAACCCACATCCCAAACAAACTTTAAAAACAACTCTAAGGATTGTTAGGTCAATGTAATTTACCTTTTAAATTTAAAACAAAAAAATTATAAAGTAGTCACATAATTAATATATGGCCGTTTCGGCAATAAATTTAAGAAAAATATTTGGTGGTTTGAATTTTTATAATTCGAATAGCTCGAATGTGTCAAAACGACGTCATTTTACACTAAAAATGACGTCGTTTTAAATGTTTCGAGCCATAATTTTTCGGACCACCTAACATTATTGTAAATTTAATTTTAGATTTTTTTTACCCAAAATAAATTGAAATACTAAGGGCAAATGACTAAACTACCCAATATATATACTATTATTTTCTAAATCTCTCCGATGTCTCTCTCTCTCTTTCTCTCCCTCTTTGTAGCTCCTCTTCTCCTTACTCTTTGACCACCACTTCCCCTCACCCTCCACAGCTCAACCGCCTCCGCCACCTCTCCATAGCTGAAAATCTCAGATCTTGCTCCTCCATCGTTTGCCACCGCGAAACCCTAATGCTATGTTTGGTTAAGGGATTTGGAAAGGGAAAGGAAAAGAAAAAATGTGTGTAAAATTAGGTGAAATATAGTTATGTTTTATTCACATTTTACCTAATTTTTTCATTTCCCTTTCCAAATTCTTCTTCAAATCTCCTAACCAAACACAACATAAAGAAGAAGCAAATGGATCGAGAAAGATCGATGGATCTGAGATTGTTGGATCTCAGAACCTCCCCAGATCTGAGATAGCAACAGTCGCGATAGTCCAGCAGCTAGAGCCCTCCGCTAGATTCCTGCTTGGTTTGCCGGAGCCCTCGTCTTCATCGCCATCGTGGTTGACACTTTGTATCGAAATAAAGCACCACCACCACTGTTGGCCACCAAACTTGGTGGCAGAGGCGAGGAGAACCTGAGGAATGAGTGGATGAGAGAGAAAGAAGTCGGTGACGAAGTCGATCAAGGTCGTACTTCACTTCTCCATGGGTCGTATCACTCACCATCTCAAGAAGGGACCTTATGCACAGCACATGGGCATCGGAGCTCCAATCTACCACGCTGCCGTTCATCTCAAACCTTACATCTTTCTCTCTCTCTCTCTCTCTCTCTCTCACACACACACACACACACACACACACAATCTATGTATTATATGCATGGAATTGGGACTTTTGGTCACTGCTGTGGCAAACGCACAGCAGTGACTGTTGTGCTTCATTTTGTGATGCATTCTGGGTTTATTTTTATGATCTGAACCGTTCATTTTGTAGAATTTGTTGAGTACTTCAAGCCTACCAAAAATCATATTAATCGGATATCAACAACTATATGATCGAATTGCATATTTTTATATTATTTTTCAAAAGAAAAACTTCTTGTTTGTTTTTTTGGTTATCAATTATATAGTTATTGGTATCCGATTAATATGATTTTTGGTAGACTTGAAGTACTCAACAAACCTTACAAAATAAACGGTTCAGATCATAAAAATAATCCCATAATGCATTACAAAATGAAGCACAACAGTCACTGCTGTGCCTTTGCCACGGAATTGGGGTTTTCTATGTGATGAATTTGTTTTGACGGAAGCTAGAGCGTTGTTTTTTGTGATGTTTTTGATTGGAGAAGTTCCACTTCATCACTGATGGTGGATAATTTTGCTAAGAGATCTGAGATTTGTTCAAATTCTATTTTTTTAATAGATAATTAAATTTTTTTTTAGCATATTTGAACAGATAAAAAAAAATTAAATTCTATCATATTTTTTGAACAGATAAACATATCACTCTCTCAATCTGAATAAATCTAAAAAAATTAGATCTATTTTATTTTATTTTTTGGGTGTGTAGTAGTTGATTATTGTTGTTATTATAGTGGTGAATGAACAGATAAAAAAAAAATGAACATATTTTTCTGTGTATGTATTGGATTATATTTGAGTGTTGGTAGTGGAAAATTTTAATAGATAGTGAGAAAGAACAAAAGAGAGCAATGTTTTGAAAATCGGATCGAACCGGCTGGTTCAACTAGCTGAACCGTCGATCGGTCCGGATATACCCTTTAACCCAGTCCCTCTTGAAAAGAGGTAGAAATTGCGGTTAAATTGCTGAATCGGTTGACCCAGTCCGGGTTGAAGCGAACCGAACCGGTTTGCTATATTTGGGCCAACATTGAAAAAGTTGATGCTAAAGGGATTTGAATCCAACACTTCAAGCTCCAAAGAACATGAATTTCCACTCTGCTATCATGGTTCTTTGTTAATATGTGGAAAATATAAAATATTAATTGTATTCAAACTAATTTCTCTCAAATACATGTATAATTAATATTTTTACAAATAATATTAATTTAAAAATATATATAAACATATATGTTTGATGAATATATATATCAAATTATAAAAATATTTTTAATGAATGTATTTTATTTATTTTTAAATCATAAAAATATATATAAAATAATTATGACATTATGGTTCAATTTCGATTCAACCCGACGGTTGAACCAGTGACTCGTCCACCCGATCTTTTTTTTGGTTCACTCACTGATCTGGTTTTTAAAACATTGAGAGAGGGAGAAAGAGATGTGGAGAAAAAAACAGATAGAGAGAAAAGAAAAATGGAGAGAGAAACTAATAGAGAGAGAAAGTTTGAAAATGGTGTGAATTTGAACAGATAGAAAAAATAGGTTATAAAAGTTCAATAGATAAAAAAAATCCAACAGATAGGTTAAAAAAACTCAACAGATAAAAAATATATTTAAACAGATAGTCAAAAACTTCTTGAACAGCTAGATAAAAAAGTTGAACATATAAAAAATAATTTGAACATATAGATATAAATTTAAATAGATAGTCAAAAAAAGTCAACAAATAAAAAAAGTCAACAAGTAAATTAATGGGTAATATTGGAAATAAAATGTCCTCCCAAAAAAACAAAATGACTTCTCACCAAACTATTTCACAAATAACGGATCTCTTACTAAAAAAAAAAAAAATATTCATTAGACTTAACACCTTATATCCTCCTCAGATTAAATTTATCACTAATTTTCTCTTAATATTTTGCATGACATTAACAAATATTGTAATTTCATTAATAGATTTTAATGGCATAAACCAATTTTCTATAATTATATAAAAACTATTGATCTATTTGTTATTTCTCCACACTTAAGAATTGTCATATCTTTTATACTAAAATGCGTATGCAAAGATTATAAAGGGATACACCTACGAATTGTGAGAACCCGAATATAAAAATAAAGTAAATAATTAAATAATAATAATTTTATAATCTCAAATATTTTGATGGTGAATCTTAAAGTGCAAATTAAATATTATTGGAGGGTCTTTTAATTAATTTTTAAACCTAAAATACATTTATGGTGGAAATCTCTAATTTAGAGTTAAGATTTACTATTAAAATAAATAATAATAATAATAATGTTAGATGATAATACTAAGTGGATTGGTGGTTATGTATATAACGATAACAAAAACTCTAACTCTTGTTATAACTGTTTTCCACAACACTAGCAGCCTAGCAGCCGTGAGTTATGAAGGAAAGTGAGAGGTGATTCAATCATCAAGATTATTGTTGTAACCAAGAAGGAGAGCTTTGTGTGTGTTGTGCTTTGTGGCCTCTTAGGTTTTCTTCTCTTCTTTCTTTGTTCTTTATTCTTATTCTATTATTATTTAATTCATTGATGGAGAGTGAGACGGTAATTTATGTTCTAACATGGGCCGAGCTGAGACCCAATGGGAAATGGACAGTGCTATAGGCTGTGGTGATGGCTTGATTAGCCCGGTCCTTTATCCTGTCAGTTTGGTCAAAACTGTGTGCCGGTAGGCTGGTTTTAATGTTTTGAACTGAGGTACAGAGAGAAGAGAGCCGAGCTGTGAGAGGCAAGGTAGAACCGAGCTAGGCAAGTGAAATTTGCCGTAAAGCACGGTGGTGTTAGCTTGGTTGTTTTGTTATGCTACCGTGGTAAAACTATCTCACTTAGTTAAGCAGTGAGGAGGGTGTAGAAAGATGAGCATTTCTGATTCCTAGGACGACTCTGACAAAGAAAGTTGAAGTCCTACTAGGATTGCGCTATATGGATTTTATAAAAGCTCATTATAGACCTATGTACAGGCATCACAACTTTTACTCTCAAATATACAGAGCTTTTGTCTATTGTTTATTGTCTATTTTGTTGACTTAGGCATCAGATAGGTATCCGACACACATTCGCCGGTTAGCTCACGTTTGTGTTTTCAGGGAATAAAGCGACGACGTTTGAAGAGTGCAAACTTGATCAACATGATTATATGAAAAGATTATTTCATGCTCGTACAATTGGCGCCGTCTGTGGGAAATGCACAAAGAACAAAAACTTTTGATCGAGTTTTCCTTTCTAGTTGGAATCAATGGCGCACAATGAAGACTTGCCGCAATTCGCTATTGATGGGCAAACCCCAGAGGGGGGTGGGAGGCATGAAGGTTTACCTTCTATCCCACCCATGGAAGAATTAGAACCCCAAGGATAGAACTCCTGGAGGGACACACGGGAGAGACGGGGCACTAGTCCTCGTCGCTCTCAAAGTCTTGAAAGACAGAGGCAGATGTTGAATCCTCAAGTTCTGGAAGATCACATAAGGGAGCAAGATGAGTTAATAAGGAGGATGGCGGCAGACATAGAGACAATGAAGCGCCAGATAAAGGAAAAAAGGGTGGCGATGGAAGAGGGGCGCAAAGGCAACACGCCCTCTTACCACTTGGAAGATCGTGACAAACATGTCACGCCATCGTAAGTAGAAAGTAGGAGCCTTAGAACATGCGACACTCAATCAAGGACCTCCAAGACTCATTACTCTAGGTCTGAGAGAACGAGGACTGAAAGGTCGTATATAGAGGGAAGCAGCTATCAGCTCTCGCATACGCACCAAACGACATTTAGGCACACGGAGTCACCTAGGTCGGCAGATCTGCGAATAGTGCTCGAGGAGAGGGTCCATCGGAAGAAGGACACCAGGGCTCGTGACCCTCGCAGAGTCTCAGCCTTACAACGATTGGCCCCAAGGACACATGGGAGTGTGGAGGTAGGGATGCCAATACCGCACCTTGCTTATGAACTAGCGGATAGAGTATTAGCAAGGTTACAAAGCTCGCCGTTCGTTCCGGCAATTGAGAACGCACCACTACCCTCAAGCTTCCACCAGCCCAAGTTCACCACTTATGAGGGGAAGTCAGACCCCTTACATGCACTTAAGCCACTTTCGCTAGGTTATGGCAGTATACCGACGAAACGAGGCTCTAATGTGTATCCTGTTTCCATCCAGCCTTGGCGACCTAGGTCTAACCTGGTTCGAAAGGCTACCAGAAGACAGCATAGCCTCATGGGTCTAGTTGGCAGAAGCGTTCGTGACTAGATTTCGAATGAATACCAAGACACCAATGGAGATTGACCAGCTACTCTCAATTGACATGGGTGAAAAGGAGACATTGAGGTCTTACAACAGTTGATATTGGGAGACTTTCAACTAGATTGGGGATTGCCCTATAAATCTCGCCATCGCATAATACAAACGAGGTTTACCAGTCAGTAACAAATTGAGGGACTTAATGACAATGATGCCACCCCTCACGATGGAGACCCTAATGGAGAGAGTACATCAACATATCCGAGTAAAGGAAGATAACGCCCGTGCTAAAGCAAAATTCGGCACAATAGCGATGCCAAATAAAAAGACTACAGCAAAAATCAACATGGTAGAACAACCAAGCCAAAGTGGGCGAGGCAGGCGAGCCAACAGAGAGGACCCAGAAAAAAGGAAGTTAAGAATTCGCACTGCCATTACCACAGTATTCAATAAACCTATCTACCGGATTCTCAGCGAGATATGTGATGAACCCTTCGTGCAGCGGCTAGCAAGTTGGAATAAACACAAAAGGGCTATGATGAGAGGTCCCGTTGCACCTTCTATGATGAGAAGGGGCACTGCATTGAAAATTGCACACCACTGAGGCAACATCTGGAGGAGTTAGTAGCTGCTGGACACCTGAACCAGTATATACAATGAGGAACACAACCAGCCCCCCAGGACCTCAATAGACCAAGCGGGATGTCGATCGACGGTCCACCCCAAGGCGTAATCAACGTTATACATGGGATCGTCGAACTTAAGCGAGTATGTGAGCTCAGGGGGATGATCAAAAAGGCTGAGCACTTGAGAGAGGTATTAAGTGCACAATCTACCGTCAAAAGGGACAGAATAGAGGCTACAAACAAAATATCCTTTTCAGACAGGGATCTAGCAAGGCTACATTGCCCTCACAATGACGCGTTGGTGGTCACTTTGTGCGTCAAAGAATTTCGACATTAAGCGGATTCTGATTGACCAACGAAGCTCATGCGAGATGATGTACTACGAGACCTTCAAACAACTGAAATTGGAGGACAAAGACTTGGCATCTGCGACATCTCCCCTTGTCGGTTTCAACTCGATGCTAGAGTGGCTAGTGGGCTAGATAATCCTCCCAGTCAAGGTAGGAACCATGACAAAACAGGTGGAATTCTGGGTATTGAAGGTCCCTTCCAATTATAACATAATCTTGGGAATGGCATGGTTGCATGCCATGCACTCAGTGGCGTCAACCTACCATCAGATATTACGATTCCCTAATGAAACCGGCATGATTGAAGAAGTCTTAGGAGACCAAATCACGTCGAAGTAGTGTTTCGTCACAGTAAACGACAGCCGTGTTGCAAAAGGGTTTGTTCAGATGGTAGAAGAGCGAGAAAGCAACGAACTGTTTGCAAATGTCAGCAAGGCAGCAAAGTAAAAGGCAGTGGAAGACTTGGTTGAGGTAAGGAATATATTTCTAAACATTTCCCAAAAACAGAAGAAATGGTACCATTAGCAATCCTAACTTTGTCCTGACCTAAAGAGGGTTTATATTCTGAAAAAAGATCAGAAGATCCAGTCATATAATCTAAGGAACCAAAATCAATAATCCAAGGCAAAGCTTTATGAGATAAGGAAAGCTCTTATAGAAGAGACTAAGTTATCTCAATGGGCAAACGACGAGGAAGATGTACTGGTAGGAGCAATAGAAGTTCGGCAGTCTAGCAAGTGACCTAGGACATCCTCAAACTCGGAAAAAAAGACATACTAGACGCATCATTAGTAGACTGAGCAACTGGAGTAGAGTCGTGTGTATTAACTGCATTAGAATGATGGGCACGTGGGTTAAACCCACGTCTTCGAGACTGTGCAGATGAATCTCGTCAACCACCAGAGCGGTCACCACAACCCCCAGATGAAGTACCATGAAGCTTCCAACATGTCTCACGAGTGTGTCTAGGTCGGCGACAGTAGTCAGAAGGATTGCGTGAACCATGAGATAGACGATCCCATAATGTAGAGCGCTCTGTGAATGTAAGAGAAAGCATAGTTGAATGATGACTCGCCTTATTCTGTACATAAGCAAACACTTCTTGAAGGGAAAGAAGAACATTCACGCCAAGAACACGGCTTTGAACAATCAAACTCCACATTGAGGCCTTTCAGAAATTTGAACTCTTTCCTATTCAATAAAATTTGAGGTACCCCACAGAATCCGTTGGACATACTGGTTTGTAGTCTTGAAGGTAATCCAGACGTTTCCAGCCTACTAAGGAAAGTGAAGTATTGAAGAATGGTCATCTCGCCCTCTACCGAGCGCTTAATCGAGTTGCACAACTCAAAAGTCTGTGAGAAATTCCATTTTTAGAGTAAGTAGTGGCCACATCACCCCAAATATCCTGAGTTGTCTCTATAGATAAGTAACCCTCACCAATATCAGGAACCATGGAATGGATGAGCCATCCCATAATTAAAGAATTGGTAATCTCCTATTGGTCATAATCTCGATCAGTGATATCTGGTGCTTGGACTCTCGTCAACATAAACCATCGTTCCCTTTACTCTTCAGGAAAAATGTTAGACATTGCGACCACGCAAGGTAATTCTGACCATTAAATAGAGAGATGGTAATTTTAAGGCTCGAATTCAGGTTCTTAGACATAGTAGTCATAATGGGACTCTCCCCTTTAGGTGGGTGAGAAGTAGTGGTGGATCTACTAGACAGGTCAGCCATTTATACGCTGCTATCTCAACCAAAAACTGCACTTATCACAATGACGGGAAGATGGAATGGAAGGAAGAAGCAATGGCAATCACAGACCACTATGGGAGTATAACAATCAGATTAATGGGGCTATCTGTGGACCCAAAAAATAAATGAAATAGTGGAGGATGTAAACTTCAATCAAAATAGCAGTCTTGGGGTCTCAACAACAATAAAAAAAACACTTTAGTGATGGAGAGAATGAGAACAAACGAGTGTAATTCGACCATGGGCTGGATGGAAGAGCCTTGTTGAAGTCAAAAGACCCCTAAAGCCTCTGAAGTGAAACTCGAAACAAACCAGAGAAGGTCCAGAGAGTCTTCGTAAAAACTAAAAGACCATGGGTAAGTGCCGACAGCCATAGAACAAGGTCTGGAGCCCTTCGGCTGGAGCTGAAAGCAACTAGAGAAGGTTGGCTGAAGCCAAAAGCCCTAGAACAGGGGCTGGAGGCCTTTGGCTTGAGCTGAAATCACCGAGAGGGGTGTCAGTTGAGTTGGGTGGCTTTGGGTGGTGATGGGTGGTGGCGGAGTGGTGGGTGGTGGCGGAGTGGTGGGTGGTGGCTGTGTGGGTGACAAGTTTAGGGTTTTGGCTCTAATACCATGTTTGTTTTAGGAAAATCAAACTTAGGGAATGATGATACCATCACTCCCTTATATATTAAAAATATGAAACGTATAATAGAAACCTCACAAAAGGAAACTACAACTAATGACAGATAAGCAAAATAAATCACAATAACAAAGATATTATTCTATCATTAGAGATGGATGACAACTTTGAAATAAATTCTCTTTTTTTTCTTGTTTGGATTTTTTTGTAACCAATCTTATATACAAGGACTATATGTTACTATAATTTGTTTTTTTATGTATGTTAATTAACTCAAAATAAAGGAAAATAAATACAAGTTTGTTAAGTTGAAAGGATTTGTCTTATTCTTTCTCTTCTCCATTGGTAATTTGAATGGTTTTCAATTTGGGCACAATGTCCACTCTCATCCCGAAAATCTTCCTAAAACAAATATCTCAGTGGAGGAAATGCCTGAGTTTACACTCCCC
>NW_021024659.1:428478-441361 GCF_004153795.1 Camellia sinensis | reverse complement strand
CTATTCTTGAAAGATGGCGTCCTACCGGAAGAAAAGAAAGAAGCCAACAAAATCAGAGCAAAGTCACAGCGATTTTGGCTCTCCCCATCTTTGGCATTATACAAAAAGTCGTTCTTAGGACCTTATCTAAAGTGTGTCCACCCCAGCAAAGTGGAAGCATTCTTGTACGAGATACACGAAGGGGTGTGCGGAAGCCATCAAGGAGGAAGATCACTAGCTTACAGGGCCATTTCACAAGGATATTGGTGGCCATACATGCAGGCAGACTCAAAGAAATATATGAAAAAGTGCGAGAAATGCCAAAAATTCGCACACTAAATACATCAACCAGCTAGAGAACTCCTACCATTGACTAGCCCATGGCCTTTCGCAATGTAGGGCTTGGACATAGTAGGACCACTTCGAACAGCACCCGGCAACAGGAAGTTCTTTCTCGCAGCAACAGACTACTTCACAAAGTGGGTGGAGGCTGAAGCACTCGCATCAATAAAGGAGAAAGATGTAAAGAAGTTCGTCTGGAAGAATATCATAACTCGATTCGGCATACCCAAGGCTCTAATATCTGACAATGGCACTCAGTTCGATGGCAAAATCTTCAGGGGCTTTTACGAGGAATACAAGATAGAATTCAATAACTCTACACCAGCATACTCTCAAGCAAATGGCCAGGCAGAAGCTTCAAACAAAGTCGTCTTAGATGGCTTAAAGAAAAGGTTGAAAAGAGCAAAAGGCAAGTGGGCTGAGGAGCTTCCTCATGTTTTATGGGCTTACCGTACCACACCTCAGCGATCAACTGGTGAAACGCCTTTTTTCTTTGGCCTATGGCATGGAGGCAGTAATCCCACTGGATAGGCCTCCCCACTATTAGAAGTGAAAATTTTAACCCAGACTTGAATGAAGAAGCCATAACCTTGGAACTCGACCTTGTAGAGGAGAGAAGGGAAAAAGCTCTAGTTCACATTGCCTCATACCAATAGGAGTTATCCAAAAAATATAACAAAACAGTGCATCCGAGGCAATTCAAGATTGGAGATTGGGTACTGCGCAAAGTAATGGGAAACACTTTGGTACCCGAAGATGGCAAGTTAGGACTTAACTGGGAAGGACCATACAAAGTGGTCCGCTTAGTAGGACATATCACTTGGAAGATGGAGGCAACAAGGCTATTCCTAGGCTATGGAACATTGTCAATCTCAAACTATTTTATTTTTAGCTTTTCCTTAAAATACTTGTAATTTTTCTTTTTCAAATAAAACAAGTAGTTTCTTTTTCAGCATAATTCTTTCTACTGTAAAAGTTGTTCTTAGTCAGTACCAGCTATGGGCAATAGAAGAAGGTTGGCAGGGATAACCAACATTTAGCTCTCTTCAGTCGAGATAAGGATCTAGGCTGAAGAAAGGTTGGCAGGAATAACCAACATTTAGCTCTTCTTCAGCCGAGATAAGTATCTAGGCTGAAGAAAGTTGGCAGGTATGACCAACATTGAGCTCTCTTCAGCCGAGATAAAGATCTAGGCTGAAGAAAGGTTGGTAGGAATAACCAACATTGAGTTCTCTTCAGCCGAGATAAGGATCTAGGCTGAAGAAAGTTGGCAGGTATGACCAACATTTAGCTCTTCTTCAACCGAGATAAGGATCTAGGCTGAAGAAAGTTGGCAAGTATGACCAACATTTAGCTCTCTTCAGCCGAGATAAGGATTTACGCTGAAGAAGGTTGGCAGGTATAACCAACATTTAGCTCTTCTTCAGCCGAGATAAGGATCTAGACTGAAGAAGGTTGGCAAGTTTGACCAACATTTAGCTCTCTTCAGTTGAGATAAGGATCTGGGCTGAAGAAGGTTGACAGGATTGACCAACATTTATTTCTCTTCTTCAACCGAGATAAGGATCTAGGCTAAAGAAGGTTGGATTGACCAACATTTATTTCTTTTCTTCAGCCGAGATAAGGATCTAGGCTGAAGAAGGTTGGCAGGATTGAACATTTATTTCTCTTCAGTTGAGATAAGGATCTAGGTTGAAGAAGGTTGGCAGGATGAGGTAAAGCCTAGCTAAATTAGTCTGGCTTGGCATGGTGCAAAAGTATTATAAATAACCGAACAAGAAAAAAATAGATTTCATTCCATTTTAAAATGTTCAATACAAAGGAAGGGGCTTGAGCTCGGTTACAAATTTTGTTGATAACAGAAAAGAGGAAAAAGAAAAAATCAAGTGAAAAGATCGTCCAAGTCAGCGTCCAAATCGACCCGGACTTCACCCAAAGGTAGCTCGGCTACGAGATGAGCCCCCTGGTTGAGGTCGGTTGTAGGCACCTCGTTAGTCGCAGCAGACAAGGGTGGGCTGGAGTCCGCTGGAGTAGGAGAAGCAGACTGGCGGCTGAGCTGAGTGTTGGAAGCATTCTCAGGAGCAGGGACCTCATTCTCCTCTCCCTCTTGGAGGAACTTTTGTTGGACTGCGTTAACGTAGTCCACTATGTAGCCCAATATGAAGTGGGGAGGGGATTCAGGAAGACTTCGGAGTCGTGTCCGCAATCGAGCTTTTCAGCAGCGGCTTTCCAACCGTACTTGAAAAAAATATCCTTGGCGGCTTCGCATTGCTGGATGTACGTCTCCTTGCCTTCCTTGAAGCCTTGGTCCTCTGCGTCCTGCATTTTTTTCTTCATGTCTTCCAGCTCGGCATTCTTCTTCCTCTCCAGCTTGGCCAACTCACATAAATAGTGGTATTTTTTCTCGGCTATGGCCTTCTGCTTGTCAGCCTCAGCCGTTCTGACCAACCCGACGAGCCTCGAGTTTTCGGCCTCTAGTTCGGCTAACTTGGCCTGAGCGTCTTTTAGCTCGGCTGCCTTTGATTCTACCTCGGTGACGGCTGACCGTGCCATTTTTCGGAGCTCAAGTACTCGTTTATGAGCCACTTGGCTCTTTTGCAAGGCCTGCATAGTTTAGAGCGATTAAAAGACAACCAATGCATTGGGACCGTAACAAATGTTGTTCAAGTTTGAGGGAATTTTTGGGGCTTACCAGAATCATCGATTTGGATGTCGGGCGAATGGGCTTCAGCTCGTTCAAGCCCTCATGCCGTTCCATGTTGTCAGGAAGGCAGACACTCTTTGCTAAGTTAAAGGCCAACAGATGGTACTTCTCGGCGCTGACGGAGTTTGAGGTCGTGATAGCACAACCCCTGAATGTGGCTGTTGGTGCCCACGTCGGCGGGGTGAGAGGATTTAAAGAGCTAGGTCGGTTGTGACCTTGGGGGAGTGTTGTTTCTTGGAGTTCGATTTGGGATGGCTCATTCTCATCCCTCAGGCTTTGCGTGCGCGACCCTTTGCTTGGCTGAGATGACGAAGCTCGGGCTGTGGGGAAGGCTACCACTCCCTCATGTGTCAGACTGGATATTGGCACCTCGGTCTGAACCTCGACAATTGGAGTGGTGGTTTGTAAGGTGATCAGGGCTCAAACAGCTCGGCGCTTTGCCATTTCTTGTTCCTCAGTAAGGGGAATGAGGTTGATTTGTGGCAAGTTTGGGTCCGATTCTGGTGATGATTCCAGAAGAAAGTCAGTTAGCCTGACCTTCCTCCTTCCACTATACTGGTAGGTCGGCTCGAAGTTTAACAGCTCGGCCCAACCTCGATTACGGTATCGGAGCGCGGCACGAAGAGCGTCTTGATTGGCGTATTAGTATTGAGATTTTAGTTGGTTCAAGTCTGCACAAAGAGAAAGGCAACGGTTAGCACGACGAAAAGTTATAAACAACAGAGCAAAAAACAGAAAACTAAACCGAGGTATTCATACCGGCTGTCCCTTTATTCCAGTTAATATTGTAGCTCGGTATCTGGGCTTCTTGGTCCTCAAAATTGCTAGAAACCCAGAAGAAGTCGTCGTCATTCACGTTTTTATCCGATGTGTTTTTTATAATTTTTTCTCGGCCTCTTCGTACCCTTAAATAATATACCCAACCGTTATCATTTTGGTCGGGCAAATATTGGTGGAATAGCTTGGCCAATCTAAGGTTGAGGCCGAGCCGGCGGTTTAGCTCGACGATGCCATTTATTATCCTATATGTATTTGTGGAGAGTTGGGTGGGGCAGAGTCTTTTTTGCCTAAGAAATTCACAAATTAGAGGCTAAACAGGAAATCGAAGGCTGGTTTCTACAATGGATATCACGGAAAACGGGACGAAGCCCGATTTGCCCCAAGGTGTTGTTTCTAGTTCTGCTAGTGAGAGGTGAACGTCGTCTGGAATCTGGTAGTCCCTCTGGAATTCAGCAATGGTCCCAGGGGAGTCCACGAGAAATCGGTATTTACCCATGATAACTTATTATGTCAAAATTGTTCACAGTCGCCGAGCTCGGCGTATTTGAGGCTTTAGTTGGCTCGGTTAAGCAAAGCTGTCTAGGGGCAAGGTGCAAAGGTGTGCCTGGTCAACCTAGTTGAGTCTGCAAAGTGACAATAAAGTGTTATGCCCAGATAATTGAACCGGGCTAAGAAAACAGGCAGAAATAAAATAAACTTAGCTCAGCTACATCTGGGTTACGGTTAGTTCTTAGTTTGGTAGTAAGACAGGACCGACCCGAGGTTCATGACTTGGTCTGGAGTAGACCTTGAAGTCACAAGCAAGTACCTAGTTCGGTCTTAGGGCGACTTTGGAGTCACAAGCAAGTACCTAGTTCGGTCTCAGGGCGAATTTGGATTCACAAAACAAGTGCCTAGTTTGGTCTCAGAGAGATTTTGGATCAAAACATATTTTTTGAAAACTAGTTGGTGTGCCTTTATGATTGGCAGTATTCCTTTCAAATTCATAAGTGTTTGTTCAAAAATTTTCAACACACGAATATGAAGACTAAATACTAAGAGATACAAATACAAGAATGAATACAAAGGATCATAAGGAAAAAAGGTGTTACAAGAACTTACGAGTTTGAGTGTGAATGAAAAATCCAAACAGCAATGGAGCAAGTATAGCGCAAGGAGCACAAGATACTGCAGCGCAGAGGGAGTAGGTCTCAGAAGCATAAGGGTGGAAGAAGATGAACAGCAGGGTTAAGATTTAGAAAATGGGTTTTGAATAGGCATAGAAACGGCGGGACTTTTCAAACATTTTTTGATAAACGTGGGACGGCTGTTGCAGTCTGAAGGGTCAATAGGCATATGCCACGTGTCACAGATAAGACATGGTGTCTGGAACGTGAAGCGACGGGTCGTGGCAAGTACAGAGTTGAAGATCGAGCTTATTAATCTCGGTGGGGTTGAATATTTTTATTCTGGAGGAGTTACTTATTTTTAGATCGGTTCACTTGGATGTTTTAGCTCGGCTGGAGAAGAATAATCCCAAATCATGTGTTACAGATGGAATTAAGGGACAATTGAGAGGGTAATTTATGTTCTAACATGGGCCAAGCTGAGACCTAATAGGAAATGGACCGAGCTATGGGCTGTGGTGATGGCTTGATTAGCCCGATCCTTTATCCTGTTAGTTTGGTCAAAACTGTGTGCCAGTAGGCTGGTTTTAATGTTCTGAACCGAGGTACAGAGAGAAGAGAGTCGAACTGTGAGAGGCAAGGTAGAACCGAGCTAGGCAAGCTCGGTGAAATTTTTCGTAAAGCACGGTGGTGTTAGCTCGGTTGTTTTGTTATGCTACCGTGGCAAAACTATCTCACTTAGTTAAGCAGTGAAGAGGGTGTAAAAAGATGAGCATTACCTTTCTGATTCCTAGGAGGACTCTGCTAAAGAGAGTTGAAGTCCTACTAGGATTGCGCTATATGGATTTTATAACAGCTCATTACAGACCTATGTACAGGTATCGCAACTTTTACTCTCAAATACACAGAGTTTTTTTCTATTTTCTATTTTGCTGACTTAGGCATCAGAGAGGTATCCGGCACACATCCGCTGGCTAGCTCACGTTTGTGTTTTCAGAGAGTAAAGCGACGACGTTTGGAGGAGTGCAAACTTGATCAACAGGATTATACGAGAAGATTATTTCGTGCTCATACAGAGAGGTTGTAGGTGTATGTATTTTGTGTCTATATATATACTGTTCAGAAATCTGAGGAGTTAAATTCATGTATAAAGAATGTGTGTAATTCTTAGTTCAAAAATTCTGCACAGAATTACAAACTTTAAAAATGAAGAAAACATAGTGAGCGTATGAATTTTAAATTGAAAATTTTACAGTAAATTAATTAAATATTGAGTTGCATATCAGAATTTTCTCATAATTTGTGGGAGTCAAAATCTATATTAACTGGTGCGTTCAAATCTGTCCAGAAACTAGTGTAAAGCAGTAACTTCGGAAGTGTCGTTCTCTTTGGGTATAAATTTGAAAATTTTCAAATTAGCGTCATTAGAACCGGTTATGAGTCTAGTTTCTTACATTTTAGCCTTGTGTTGATTGCTCGTGTATACTAAGAGAACCATTAATTTCTTTAAAGTGCTGCAGAAAACAACCTGTTTGGGTGTAATTATTTGTAAATAACTATTTTGATAAGCAAATCAAGTAAAACCAATTGGGTTTGAAACTTAGGATATATTAGTTGATATCTGGAGGGTTTTGGAATTTTTCGAACAGCGTGGAGTGGGTTTTGTAATTTTCAAAGCTAGCGGATAAATTGAGAAAGCTTGTTTAAAACTCTGTTTTATCTTAAAATTACTTTTAGTTAAGTTTCGATCAGAACCCATATCTTGTGAAATTTTAGATCTTGAAGAACATGAACTTAGGTATTATTTAAGAGTAACGGTGAGTGGGGTTGAGCTGTGCTAGTGCACTTTAGTGTGGGGCACTTAGTTTTTATTCTCTTTAGTATTTTTAAATTAGTAATGACGTGTAGTCTTCATACTTGGTTCAGGGCACTAGTTGGATTTTCATACTTTATTCAAGGATTATATTATACCGTGTTCAGGTGAGTAGTTTTATGCTACATATTTTTGTAAACGTTCCCCTACCCTAAACTGTTGGAAAATTAAATTGTTGTTTCAGAACTAAACTGTTTTAATAAATTGTTATATTATCAATGGAATCAAATTATTTCTGAAACATGTGTGAACTTGGCATACTGTAAACTATTTGTTTTGGTCTCATGTTTATAATAGTGAACAACCATGTTTTGCGAAACTGATGTGTATTGATTATTAGGACCATATGTATATTTTAGTCTAGGGAAATTATTCCACTGTGTGTGGTGACTCTGGCTACTAAGGAACAGATCCGGGTTAGGCCGTGATGACTCTAGTGCTCAACAATTGTAAGGAAAAGACCTAGGTTAGGCTAGGTGATCTTTAATCGGATCGTCTTAGAGAAAAGGCCCGGGTGGCCACCCTGGGGATGACTCTTAGTTCGGTATTGGATTCAACGGGGTTTATAGCCTTGAGAACTGTGTGGCATACTACTTGTTATTTCTTGGAACCCAGAAAATTATTGGTGTTCATGTTATAATTTGTTTTAAGTGAAAAATGTCATTTATTATATTCTTCAGAGACATGAGTCTTTTAACTGTTGAACTGTGGAACTTTATTTTTGAAACAGATTGTCTTTACCAAACTGTATGACAATCTAGTTTTTGTGATATATATCTTATTTTGGAATTGAACCCTGTTTTCAAAACGTATTTACTATCCATGTTGTTACTCACTGAGCTATCAGCTGACTCAGTTGTTTATCATTTCCAAGTGTTAGAAGGACTTAGAGTGGACTCATGGTGTTGCGGGGACTCAATTGCATAGACATCTAGGACATTCATTTATTTTGTTTTAGATTGTTATGTCAAGTTTGTGGATATTTCTTTTTATTTTTATTAAGGTTCATTTAGAATTATTTTGATATGTGGATTGTTTATATCTAATAAGTTTAGATAGTATTGATTATGGTTGGTTTTGCCGTTTATACTTGTGGCATGTCACTGGATTGAGTTTGGTTATTTATTACTGGACTTTTGTATAATTGTTCAACGTGATTATGGATTAGTGGTTAGGCTTACGTGTTGGGGTATATCTCATTATTGGAGTATGACACCCAATTGGTTTATTAAAATAGTTTAATTTAGTTTGGTATTAGTTATAATATATTTTTATATATTATATCTAACTTATGGAAACCCAATTCAATTTAGTAACAACTAGGGTTTTGATAAAAGACTCAAGATTCAATAATATATATATATATATTGATTTAGTCTTCCGAAAAAATTAGAGTGAGGCAGCAGCTATTTGATTATTCATCCTTGGTAAGTGTGCTACAAATTGATTCAAGTTTTGTTCTTCCAAAGCACTATTATTCGGCTGCTACTGTGTGGAATTTTCTTCAGTTCGTTTCGATTGGTTTGGTGAAGTTGATTTGGATTATTATTTTAGGTCTTTTATAATTTTAATTGAAGATTTTTGTTCATCTATTTGGTGAGGTCTTTCTTTTTGTTTTATTTGTGATTATTTAGAATTCACCTAAGGCTGGTTTTGTGAGACCACTTATTTGTAATCGTTTAGAAACTTTTTGGTTGATAGTGAAATTGAATTTTGATCTCGTGGACGTACTTCACATTGAGGAAACCACGTAAAATTCTTGTGTTGTTTTTTATTTAATTTTTTTTGCATTAATTTTTATTTCTATTAATTAATTTACTTATGAATAATCATATATTTTCTCTAACATGACGTGTGCCTTGGGCTAACCTTGTGACCACGGCTGGTCATACCAAGTTCGAGGTGTGACAATAAGATTTCATTTTGATTTTCTTGAGCTTGGATTTAACAGGTGTCCTTAGCTTGAACCTTTTCATCTTCTCCTTCGTCTCTTTCTTCGTGAGATGCTGAACTTGAATGAACTAAGAATCATGCACAAAAAACTCGTAAAATACCCAAAATTATTGATTCAAATATATATATATATATATGTATAAAAACAGTTCATTGCTCAAAAATTGGATTACATTTTCTTACACTACAATTCTTCAGTAAACAAATGGGGAAACAAAAAAGCAACCAGAACTACAATATGCTCGGAATCAGTAAGCACCCATCACATAAAAAATAAAAACCTCTACTTCGGACACTGAATGGATGTGAAGAAATCGATGAACAAAAAAAAGTAGAAAAAAAAAAATTCAATTGCAAAAGTTGGAGTGGATATTGTTATCCCAGTATCCCACATGTTCTCAGCAACCAAAGGGGGTAACCAAGAAAAAAAAATTTAAAAATTAAAATGTTCCAGAATCAGTAAGCACTCATGACATGAAAATCATTACTCCACACATTGTTTGGCTGCCAAGAAAACCAATTAACATAAAACTAAACAAAATACTCAATTGTAAAAATTGGATTGCATTTTTCTTTGCTACATTCTCTCAACAATCAAATAGACAGAAAAGAGTAAAGCTATAACATAACCACAACAATAGGCAAACACCTATTGCATCATTTTCCTAGAAACCAAGCAGGCAAAGCAGAAAAGAAAAGAAAAAGAAAAAGAGAGAAAACAAAACAAACCCTTGAATACAGAGATGTGGGGGAAGCGGGGGCAAGAGAACCATCTAATTGAGTAACGGAGGATGATGTGAGGCTAAAGAGGCATTGAAAAAGGGCTTAAAATTTGAAGAAATCAAGTATAATGAGAGGGGGTTGTGAAGAAGCTAGGAAAAGAATGAAGGAGATGATGGGAAGATGATGATGATGATGGTGATGGTGATGGTGATGAGAGAGCTAGGTTGGTTTCTTTGTAGAGTGAATGAGGGCCAGTAATCGAAGTTTGGTGTACCATCGCTGCATTGTCGAGGAGATTTTACCGATTGACAGAGGAGGGAGGAGGAGGGCTAGCCATCGACGGTGATGGTCGGTGGAGAGGAGAGATGGTAAGTGTGGGTATGAGATGATGAGTGAGAGGGTAATTTGTAAGCAAATTGGGCCGAGTTAAGAAAGTCTTCTTTGGAAGTTGGGCCGCGCAATGGGCCGATATAAGGGCTGGTGTAGCTCGCTCTTAAGCCAAGAAGACATCTCATATTAGGGATTTGGGCCAAACTATGGGCCAAGGTGTTTGGGCTTCGCAAGTTGGACCTCGTCCTTGTTAGTTCAGTCGGAGACTGCTGCAGTTAGCTCGATCTGAACAGACAAAACTGAGATATCAGTGGGGGGAGAAGCGAGCTAAAGGATAGCTCTGCAGGGCGTCATCTCAGAATCAAGACTGATAGTGGTGCTTAAAGTATCACCGAGCCGAAATAACCTGGTTGACCGTAATGTCAGCCGAGGTAAAGATGTCAGCCGAGGTAAAGGAAGTGACATCAATGGAGAGGGCTGAGCTGTGTATAGCTCGGCAGGGTGGCATTCGATAAATTAGCTTTCGATCACATGGTCTGAATGGCAGGGGGCCGAGATAAGGCAGTTCGGTCAGAAATGTATAACCGAGGTAAAGGGTTCAGCCATCTCACTTGGCTTGCAGTGACGAGACTCCTAGTAGGACTCTGCTAAGGAGAGTTAGAGTCCTACTAGGATTGTGCAAACCATCTCACTTGGTTGGTAGTGAGTAGGAGTATGACTCCTAGGAGGACTCTGCTAAGGAGAGTAGAGTCCTACTAGGATTGTGCAAAACCATCTCACTTGGTTGGTAGTGAGTAGGGTGTGCGATTCCTAGGAGGACTTTCATAGGGAGAGTTGGAATCCTACTAGGATTGTGCCAAAGTAAAGTCTATAAAAGCTCATGACTAGACCTATGGACAGGTATTCCAATTCTTACTCTAGAATACACAGAGCTTATTGTCTATTGTCTAGTTGCTGACTTAGACATCGGAAGGGTTTCCGGCACACACCCTCCGGTTAGCTCACGTTTGTATTTTCAGGTGGCAAAGCAACATTGTTTGGAGGAGCGCAAACTTGATCAACAAGATCATACGAGAAAAATTATTTCGTGCTTGTACAATTGGCGCCGTCTGTGGGAATTTCATAAAGAGCAAAACCTCTTGATCAAGTTTTCCTCTCTAGTTGAAAGCAATGGCGCACAATGAAGACTTGCTGCAATCTGCTATTAATGGGAAAACACCGGAAGAGGGTGGGAGGCGCGAAGGTTTACCTTCTATCCCATCCATGGCAGAATTAGATCCCCAGCGAAGGAATCCACGGAGAGAAGCAAGAGAAAGACAGGGCTCAAGTTCACTATAACAACCTCGATCTGTAATCAGCCACTAATCAATAATTAAGGATGCTAATTACGTGAATAAGATAAATTATGGGTATATTATGTGATTTGCATGACCTTTGGCTTCCTATCTGTTACTGGTGGAATATCTGTCTAGAAATCTGCTTTAGTATAAAGATTGAAAGTCTTATCGCCATCTGAAATCGGAATTAGTTACATTAGTGTGTTATTTGGAATTTTTAGAACACCATGGAAAATGTTATTAAAAATTAATTCGGTTTAAAAAAAATAAAAATAAATATATCGCATGTGATTAAGTTAAGCCTTGGTGGGGATCATTTTGGATTAATTGAATTTCATGTTAATCTGAATAAGTTAAGGTTACTTGTGTTTGATTTAAATAATGCATGATTGGTACCTAATCTAATCCTATTAATGATCCAAGATGTGATCGAGTGTATATTGTGTTGGGGCTTCTTGTGGTGTTGAGTGTAGGGGATTCAAACCCTTGTGTATGTGTGTGTTGGAAGTTTGCATGTGTGTGCACGTGTAGTGTGCTCAAAGTGAGGTGTGTGTTGTGTATATTCAGCTGAGTGAGGGAGTGTAGTAGTTGCTCATTTGGTCCCTTGTGTTAGAGAGTTTAGCTAGAGGGTGAGAGAGTGAGCTCAAGAGTTTGAATCAGAAGAAGAGGAAAACTTAGGAGATTCATCTCATGTTTCTGAAATCAAAGCTTTGGGTAAGGATTCTATGTCTAAATTTTGTAGTTATTCCTCTATGCATCATGATTTCAACTCATCTTGGAACCAATTTCATGAATTTAGCAAGAGAAGTGGGTTTTTGGGCATGTAAATGATTTGCATATGTATTCATGGTAGAACACCTCCGATTTTTCTATCTTAAGTTTGGTTTTTGAAGTCCTTGCATGCATATGAGTTTTGGGCATGTTCATAGTTTCAGAATTCATGAGGTTGTTGATCATCATTTGCATATTTTGAGAAAATCAAGAACATAGTTTGGAAATCTTCCATGCAAGAGTTTTTGAGTTCAAATTGGTAAATTCATGAGCTTTGAGCAAAAGAATTTGTAAACAACCAAGTGTTCATGTTTTAGAAAGGTTTTCGAGCATTAAAAACAAGCCATGCATGAGTATAGCCATGGAAATCACATTTTTAGGCTCAAGCTCTGTTTTGAAAAACCCAGAATTTCACAGTCCGCTCGAGCGAGGAAACCTGCGCTAGAGCGGAGAATGCGAGCTCTCAGTATTTTTCTTTCAGACATGAGCTCTTCGCTCGAGCGACCACTTGGACGCTCGAGCGAACCCTTTGCATGTTGTCGATCCGCTTGAGCGTGGATTACGACCAACCAGTACTTTTTCCAAGTTTACAGGTCGCTCGAGCGAAGGAAGTCACGCTCGAGCGACCCCTCTCATATTGCATGTCTGCTCGAGTGAGGAAAGCTACGCTCGAGCGGGGACCTCATTTTCAAAAATTTTGCCTAAGTGTCCCAATGCATGTTTTGGCATCCTCATTGCATCTTAGGCATTCCTAAGCCTTACTTAAGCCATAGTAATGAGGTTATGGATTAGAAACACACTAAAGAATGAATGTACTAAGTTAAGGGAATGCAAGTAGGTGTGTTTTAAGCAATGAGCTAAGAATTAACAAGAACCAACGTAATGTAAGCTAAGCCGTGTTGGCCAAGTACTTGTGTAATGATAAGATCTGTTGGTGTTATGTGCCTTTGTGTTTGTAGGTCAACGTCCGAGGATTGATTGACCG